>JAVHNF010060103.1:0-11860 GCA_034783455.1 Micropsitta finschii | reverse complement strand
ATCTAAGTGCTGTCACCACACTCGTTGCTCCATGTTCTTCCAAAGTGGAAGGCGAGCTGGTTTTGGGGCACATGCTAACCACAGTGGCTGGCATGCTGTGCCTTGCATCCTGTCCTGCTTGTTAGGAAACTGCTTCCTGGGACTGTATGCAAACATGAGGGGAGGAAGGATAGAGGGAGACCCCTCTTCCAGACCTGTGCATTATCAGCAAACCCCCAGAATTACACATGCTTGTGTGGGACCTGCCAGCTGAGAGTGATGGAGATGAAAATACCTCTGCTAAAGGGAGAAATACCCTTCCTGATGAGTGGGTCCCCCTCCTACAGCTATGCCACGCTGTCGTTATTGCTGGGCTTTCATCTTTTCAGGCTTAGATTCTCCAACCTTGAGAAGTTTAGTTTGTGTGGATCTGGGGGTGGCAGCATCATCCAAACTCATCCAATCCTTCTCTCTCCAGGGCACATGGAGCACTTTAACCCATCTTGAAGGCAGGCAGGAGATGGGTCTACACAGGAACGTGTAACAACAACCCCCAGGGCTCTGCAGCAGCAGTAAGTGTGTGGTTTGACCTGCTGCAGGGTTTGCTTCATGAGGTCAACTGCTGCCAGAAAGCAGGCACTGGTTACACTTGCTAGCTATGTGCTTACTTGCCTCCAAGAAGAGGTTCTGAAGGGAAAACTGCTGCTTCTCCCATCTGGAATCAGTTGGCGATGGTAACCCTGGTGTAAGGTATAAGGCTCTCCTGGAAATGCTATGTGAGTCTTCAAAGGTTTGAGTATTCTTCTAGATACAGAAATACTGCGAACAGAAGTGGAGGCAGGGCCTCAGCCTTCCTCACCGTGCCACTGACAGCAGGAGGTTATGGGCTGGTGTGAAACTGACTTCAAGACTGACCTCAATTATTTCTATGTCAAAAAGGAGCAGATTAATAATGGAGTAGTGATCCAAACGCATCCTGCCCACATACCCAAACTCCTGTCCATACTGATGCAGCACTTTCTGGTCATGGGCAGGGTCTAGCGGTCCCAAGCTCCATACAGTGTCCTGCAGCCCCATACAGTGTCCTGCAGCCCCACAGCTCCTGTGTACGCAGACAGCTGCTGGTTGCGAACATGAGGACAGCACAGCTTGCTCCTCCATCCTCTACCTTGAATTTGGGACTTAAGGGATTTGCATTTTCACTACTCTCCTAAACAAGACTTGAAACAGGCCCTACACAACTAAGCTGTTGGCTAAGGTGGAGAGAGGGAACGGCTTTTTTCCAGCTGGCTGCTTTCGGCTGAGCCAATTCTCCCTGCCCGACCCCTGTTTGCTCTCCTGGCACAAGCAGCTTTGCTCACCCTATGGAAGTGCTCAAGGAGGCAAAGCAGGAGGATCTGGCCTTGGGACTGAGTGGGGAGGGAGGTGTTGGGAAACCAGCCTCTCCACTGCAGTCACTCCTGAGTCATTAGGCAATGCAGGCACCCTCCTGTAACTGAGCAGGAGTCAAATTCCTTTCCATCCTCCATGGGCCTGTTTCTGCCCTACTCCAGCCTCATCAGATGCCGAACCCCAAGGTCAGGCTAGCAGGGGGTTGACAGATGACGTTGCTGTGTGCATGTGGGTGTCTACATTTCGGCGATGACTGAGAGCTTAATTACTCTTCTAGGTCAGCTTCTCCACTTCCAAAATGGTTTGAAGGGGGCTGAGCTTCCTGCTCATTTCCTGATGGCCGCGGTCGGGTTCATGGCCTCACCAGCTCCTGAATACCTGGAGTGCAGCCACTGCTTTCTTTGTAGCTGAAGAGGAGTGTGTGAGGACTATACAGAGGTTGGGAGCTGCCCCCCTGAGCTCTGTTGTTTAGGAGGCTCTTGGGGGTCCTTCTGTGGGCTTGGGGTGATGGGGAGGCTGCTGGCTGCTCCAGCACTTCAAGACTTGCAGATGAAGCTGTGATTAGGCACTGTGTGTGTCTGTGTGTGTGTGTCTGTGTCTCTCTTCTGCACTTTTCTTTAATTACAATCTCAGAGGTAATTTCTGACGCATCATTAACAGTTCTGAGTAAACAAGGGGAATTCTCCAAATTATTCGCTATGAGCACAAAGGGAAATTGGCTTTCATCGTCTCCCTCTTCAGCCAAGGAAGAAGCTGATTTGCAGGAGGCACAGGGAAGGAAGGGAGCATTGGGCTGGCCTCAGATGCCTTGAGTCCACTTGAGGCGAAGCAGCAACCCCTCCAGTTTATCCAGCTGACTGCAGGGCCAGCTCTGCCTGCAGCGCTTTGTCCCTACCACTGACCTTAATGCCTAGGACTCATTGCAGCTGTGACTGTAAATGCAAAGTGCCTCTTGCCTGTGTTAGCTTTGTGTGATGCTTTTGGGTATTCAGCTCCTGTTTCCTGCTGGGTGAATCGGTACCCATGCTGCTCAGGATACAGGACAGACCAAAAGCATCCTCGGGGCTGTGTCTCAGCATGGAAGGTGCCACCCTGGTCCTTGGCTGTTGGGGTTAAAGGTAGTGCCTGAGAACAGTGTGGAGTTCGGAAAGGAAGGAATAAGCACTGATACGGAGGGACTTAGGGCTTGGGAAGCTAGATTTGGTCCAAAGCAAGAACCAGAAGGGATGCTGATGCACCCTGTGAGAGCAGCAAATATGCCTGGGGTGTGAGGAGGTGACTGGAGAGGACCTCTTTGTTGGGCATCCATGGTAGGGGTAGAGGCTTTGTTTGATGGGTGGCACATGAAGCTCAGACAAGGCAGTTGCACCCATTGGAGCATCCCCACCTCTCCCACCCCATGTACAGTGTTGCCAGCCCCTTCACCTGCATCCCAGCATAGTGGCAAAGCGCACGCAGCGGCAAGCAAGGGAGAGCTGGTTCTTTATATTCACGCCGCAGCGCTGCCAGCCATGGCTCTGTTATCTGCCATGCATGAATATTACTTGAATACGGAGTTTGTCGTGACTATTCTTCCATGTGAAACAAGGGATTTGCTGCGGGATGGAAGCCCTCCCTCCAGCTGTCAGTCAGGAGGGGTTTCCTTTTCCTGTCGCGCTGGAAGCCGCGTCCCCAGCAAGGTGAGACAGTGGACACTTTTTCTCTTGTTAATATCCATGTCTAATCTCCTCTCAGAGGGGCCCTTTGTCCTAGACTGTAGCCAAGATGAGTAATTCAGGGATAGATGAGACGCTATAATTGGTTTGTGACAAATTAAAACGTTTTTCCTTGGGAGCTGAGAGCAGGACTGTGGTCTGGAGCTGTCAGCGTCACAGGGGAGGGCGATTTTTCGGAGTGAGCGCATTGCAAATTGGCTCCAGATACGCCTTGGAGTCTGAAATTAAACTCCAGCTGGTGCCTCTTCTCAGTTGGGGTTTTGGTTTAGGGGGGGATACAAAGGGAACATGAGCAGGGAAGGGAGAGCCTGATCGATACAGAGAACGTAACTTCTTTTTGCATCATGCAGTGAGCTGGGGACCACGGTGAATCCATGGTGGGGAGCATCCAGAGGTGTGATGGAGTGAGCAAGCCAAGAACTTTGCTTGCTTTTCCTCCATGCTGCCATCAATGGATCCTCTGTCATGTCCCATGCAGGAAGGACTGTGATGGAAAGTTGCAACTCACATCTCTTCCCTTGGTTGTGAGTAGATGCCAGACACAGAACCTCCTCAGGAGCTGCAGGCTGGTCCTTGTCCTGTCATACTTGTTTTCCTGGGCTAAGGAGAGTCCTTCAGCTCCACCTGGAGAGCAGGGGACCAGCTAAAAGTCAGGAACACACAGGAAATCAGGACAGACACCTTTGGTGTTTATGAACTGGTTTAGAGCAAAGGGATGGAGGTGGAAGGAAAACGACTTCCTGATGCAACTGCTTAGCACTGCTTAATGGAGAATGCTGCAGCAGGAGCATCTCCACCTTGCGATGAAGGTGGATAGAGAATGAAGGAGTGCATAAAGAGCAGACTTGGAAAGGATGTGGGTCTATAAAGGGGGTTTAAAAGAGGCAAGAGGAGTCACCATGTGGGCTGGTTTGTGTGCAAAAGGTGGTAAGGGAAACTGAGCTGGGAAGAGTGGACAAAGTCTGCAGGACAGGGGTGTTGGGGCTGGTTCAGTGTGGGAATGAGTCAGATGAGCGGAAATGTGTCAGATGAGCGGAAATGTGTCAGATGAGTGGAAACGAGCCCTTGAATTGGTTTCCCCAAGATTTTTTATCCGATACCAAAGTAAAAGGGGGCCCAAGGAAGGGGTGCCATGAGTTTGCAATGGGTTGTACCTCAAAGCAAAGGAGATGGTCTGGAAAAGAGACTTGGGAAAGCACAAAGAAACAGGGAAAGTACAAAGGCTGTCAGCAAAGAGTTCAGCCCCTGAAGGTGTTGGGTGAGGAAAGGAGGAGGAGATCTGGGCATCTCCTAGATATGAAGAGCATAACTAGCAGGCCACAGTGGCACAGTAGTGATGGGCTGGAGGATGTGGAAGGAAAGATCACAGGATCTAGTTTAGCAATGGAAAGTGCACAGATGCAGCAAATCCTGACCGGCAGGATCAGATGGTGAGCTGTGACTGGTGTCACTGGCATTAAGACGTTAGCTAATCCGGTTTAAGGGGATAAGCCCAGGAAAAACTGTGGAGACCTAAATTGGAGCTTGTCACTCTCCTGTGCAAAGCAGAAGTGTGGAGGGAGGAGGAGGATTTGCTGAAAGGGGCCCTGGATTGTTGGTCAGAAGCAGAGGGTTGCTGGAGGAGGGCTGTGAAGATGAAGAGTCAGGAGGTTCCGGGTGGGAAGGAATGTCACGGGATAGAGAAACCATTCACTGTGGCAAAGAGAGACCATGGAATAGCTGAGGGTGGCCAGGGCAGAAGATGGTCTAGGGGTATGGGAGGGGCATGCATAGGAGAAATCAGGGCAAACCTTCTTAAACAGAGATGCCTGTGGCTTTGTGCAGTGAAGGGTGTGCTGTATTTCAGAATTCACACTCAAGTTTTACCATCTTCCCTTACTGTAAGTGTAATGTTGCAATGGAATGGGAAAAGGATGGATCAAGTTCAGTTGTCTTGCTGGTGAGGGTAAAATAAATATTTAGCTGTATGATTTTATCAGTATTGCTGGGTATATTTCCAAAAGGAGTCTGGGAGGCACCAAGAGCTTGTGACTGGAAGTTACAGGCTCTGGAAGAAATCACTGTTCTAGTTTCACTCCATACATAGCTTCCCCTGTTACAGTTTGTCCAGGAGCCTTCTGGGCTGCACAGTCTGTCTTTTAATAGCTGACCTATAGCCCATCCTACTGGTGAAACTGGGAAGGTAGCAGCAAATCTACAGAAACCCAGTGATTATGGTCTGGGAAGCTTATACGATGCATATCAAAGCCAGTGTGTGAATTGCGTAAGTGTGGTGTAGGTCTGGTACTAAAGTGATAAGAGTCATATCAAGGGAATAACTTAATTAACTGGTCTTGATCAAAGAATTATATGAATTCAATAGCCCAGTTTTGAGCACTAAATGAAGTTTAGAGACACTGTACTTGACGCAATTATCAATTTTCCTGTCCGAGGAGCTTTGAAGTGGCATTAAGAAGGGGCAGTCTGTTGTTCTGTTTAGGACAGCTTCCTCCCTCCCTCCAGTGATCAGGAGGCAGAGGGGCTCCCTCTCCTTTTCAAGTGCTCATTTGAAATGGTCTGAAGCATAACAAACAGTGGATGCCAAGGGGGAACGGTATCTCAGCTTTCACAAGTTAATTGTTTCAGATGATGTAAATCAGGAACAAAGAGCTGTCCTTTCCGTGTCAGCCAGACAAGAAAGTCCTTAATTTCCCTATAGCTTTCATTTTGCTTGGGATTTTGGGGGGTCCTAAACCTTTGTCCCCCTGGCACATCTGCCTGGCTGCGTGCTGCTCAAACAATATGAGGGGTATGAGAGCAAGACAGGAGTTAGGCTGTAGAAATGCTGCTGAAAGTCTTTAAAATACCAAATGCCATGTGTGTTTATCCAATTTGGACGCATCTGTATGTACCACAGTGTTGGTGTCTATCCCACAAGTTGGGTTTCTTTGGGCCGGAGGGAGAGGGAAGTGTTTGACTAGCATGAACCGTAGTGGACAGACTCAAATGGTTGTCCAGCTGAGTGAGCAGCATCCTCTTGGTGGGTTCCTCAGCTGCTGGTACTTCACATCCAGCTGGTGCCCTGGAGACTCACCCTTGTGCTTCAGTAGAGTCAGTACAGGAGATAGTTCCATTCTCTGCTGTTGCCTTGGCAGACCTCAATGAGGTCTTCCAAAGGGGCAGGCCAATGCGTTTACATACGCCTCCTGGAAAAGCACACCTAAACCTCATTCATCCATCAGTGACAGTGATGGGAGCAAAGCCCTACTGCTTCCAGCTGCTGTTGCCTACCCACAGACTTTCCCACTCTTCTCCATCCTCCCCTTGGCACCACATCCTTCCCACCCATGAGTACCTCCTTCCCAAGGCAAGGAGAACTGGCTATGTGTCGTGTCAGACAGATACGGTGTGAGGCTGCTGTGACAAGCTGAGACATCCCAGAAAAGCCTTTGGGAAGTCGAGGATTAATTCAATTTCCTTATGACTCGGGGCCTTCCTGCTACAGAGCACAGATGGACTTTGATTTTGCTCTCTGGAATGAGATGGTTCCTTCTCCTGGGCAGAAAGAAGGAATGGTTTCCAAAGGCAGCAAGCCCAAGGTCCATTCACTTGGGTCTTCCCCAGAAGATGGAGGTGGGATGCTTCACTCTCGGAGCCACAGCACTGGTTTCTCTCTAGGAGACGGAAGCTGGGTGCTTGTAGCTGGGAGGCAAAGCTGCAGCTGGCCATGCCGGCTCTGAGCAGTGAGGGCAATTAGAGATCAGAAGAGCTGGGGTGGCTTCTTCACATTTCCTTGCTGCTGTTCTGGAGGTGATAATATAATTCATATCAGAAGAGTTAGTGGGCTGAAAATGAATTGGAGAAATCAATCCAGAGGGTATAAATGAATTAGCATGTAAATGAGGACACTTGCTCTACATAGTTTAATATTGCCTGCAGCTGTAAATAATTCCAGGGATGGAATCAAAAGCAGCAAACAACTTCATTTTGGTGCTCCTCCTCCGTCCGAGAGCACCTGCAGCTATGACCGACCCACCCTTGCAGAATCACTGCATTGCAAGGAAATTAAAGGAGGTGAGATGTATATACAGTTCTTATTATTATTTCCCTGGTTGGCCATTATTTATGAGGCTGTTCCTGGTTTCTGGCACCAAGTCGCTGTTTGTGCATGCACACGGCTGTCCGAGCAGCAGGGAAGGGGTGGCAGGTACCAGCCTGCAGTGAGAGCTCGTGCAGCGCATCATGAGCTATCCTGGTCACCCTGTGGTGGGTTTATATGTGTGTGAAATAGCAATTTCTCACCAGGACCTGCAGCATGAAGGGCCTTGATTGGGGTGGAGGATTTACCCCTCCTGGGGTGTCTAAAGGTGGGTGCTTGGAGAATAGGAACCAGCCAGGAGGAGCAGCTAGTTAAGCAAAGAGGTGCTTGAAGCTGTCTAAAGAGATGGATTTTCCAGGAGAGATGGAAAACTGTTTGCATTAGGTACATGGTGGGACTTTGGTTTGTACAGTCGGGAAAACTGGAAATGATGCAGAGACAGGTCATCAGAGTGGGGAAGGTGTTGGGAAACCCCTTCATGAGAGGTGACTAAAACAAGCACAGCTTATTTAGCCTAACACAATGAAGGCTGAGAGGAGAGGTGGTTGCCCAGGCAGATAAACACAAGGGAGGCAGAGGAGCTAGTTAAGCTAAAGGCCAATGCTGATACCAGGACATGCAGATACAAACTACTCATGAATAGATTTCAGAGGGAAATGAGACGGAAGCATCTAAGCACCAGAGCAGAGGCTATGGATGAGTGCTGGAGAGTCCACACAACCAGGCTGCTCTTGCACTGGCGTTTGACTGTAAAATAGGATTAGGGGAGCAGGTCCCTCAAGGTCAGGTAACTGGATTTTGTGATCTGGGAAGTCCTGCCTGTTGCCAAAAGCCCCTTTAATATTCTGGCAGGGGAAGGATGCAGCTCTGAAGAGGACATATGTCTCGTCAAGTGACTCCAAGAACAGTTGTTGAGAGCTTTTGGATAGTGCTGATGACAGGAGGTTAAAGATGATCCTCAACAGTCTTTTATCAGTGCTTCCCTCTTGGTTTTGACACTGACGGATCACCGAGTTCCCTCTTTCATCAGGTTGAAGTTTCAGGTTCTACACTAACTAGATCTCCCAGGTGGACTGGAAACACTGATTAAGATGGATAGAGTGAAAGCAAGTCCATTAAATTGTTAATAAAGAATATTACACACATACCTTAATCTGCAGCTAGCCTGACACTTTATAAAAGTACATTAGGATATAATCCAATTGAAGCCACAATATCGAGAACATCTTATCTCATCACAAATTGAAATTATATCATATTCCTCATTTCTTAAATTAAAAAGCTAAAACCTTTTAGTTTGCTCTCATATGCTTGTGTAAAACTTAATCAGTGGTTTTAACAACATTATTTTTCAATATGGGCCATTTCTGCTCTCATTTATTTACAAGAGAGAACTTCCTGGTAGGAGAAGTGATTCAATTTGCAGGAGGATACATCAAGCACTTAAGGATTTTCTAGGGATTGATTGATTATTTATCGTGTTATCTTGCCTGGAGACGTCTGATATGCCTGTGCTTTTGCTATCTCTCATTCCACCTAATGCTCTTCCTTTGCGTCTCGCTTCCCTCCAGTGCTAAGGGCGCTCTTCCCATGTGCATGTGTCTGCACTGGCGTGGTGGAGGAAAAGGGGGTCAGGGAAGGCAAGGCTGAGGCTCTCTCTGTTGGTATGAAGATGCTGGACCGGGCAGATAGGAGAGATTCATTTCACTGGAAGATAGCACAGAGGTAAGAGAGGTTAAAGGGTGGGTTTAACCGCAGGCTGCTGCACTGCTCAGATGTAGATCTCCAAGTGTGTCAAACGTGTCCTTCCTCAGAAGGAAGGAATTATGGCCATCAGCCATGGCTGGGAGCTGGTCACCTTAGGCTACTCTTCCCAGGGTAGCTTCAAACACCTTCAGGTTGCCCAGTGAAGCTTCCTGGTGCTTCCATGGGACAATGCTTCCTGATCAGCTAAGCTGTCACAGTGATGCACTGCCAATGGCTTGCTTAAGGCTCTTTGTAAAACCAACATTGTCCTTGTATTTGTGATGAATCTGGTGACCCAACAAGGAAAGGTTTGGGGTACAGAGAAGAAGGGCCAGTTCTTCATGCTTAAAGGAAGCCACTCTGGTAGTAATAGCCTTGCAGGGTGAGGGATGCAAACTGTCTCCCACTGCCTCGCTGCAGCAGAAGGACTCATTAGCAATAGCAAGTCTTCCATGAGGTGTCAAGCCAGAGGCCAAAGGGCAAACATTCAAAGTCTCCATTTGAAGTGGGATGACTCCCAGGAGCCTTGCAACAGGCTGTGGCTTGAGCTTTGTCTTGAACATTGACTTCTCTTTGGTGCTGGGGCATGAGTGAAGGAGGGATGCTGCCTATGGGGGCTCTCGGCCTCATGTTTCTGGTAGGGCTTTGGAGCATTGGATACAGGAAGAAAGAAAACTTTATTTCAAGTTAGAAAACAGTGACGGCAGAAACTCCCAACCAAACCATCAACTGTTTGGACCGTGGTCGTCTTTCTGGCAGGGAGAGGCACTGGGAACAAGGGCATTTGAGGTTTATTCTTTTCACTGCTGTGGATTCTGGCAGATTGCTCTCCTTGCCGTAGTTTTCCCTGAGCAGTTTGAGATCAGCTGGGTTTATTCTTTTATGAGTATTGAAGTGCAGGAATTGGTCTCTTCTGGTGAAAATAAATACAGAAATCCTGAAGCACGACCCCATAGAGAGATGAGCCTGCGAAAAATTACCATGCTGGAAAAGGGAGTACATTTGGGTTGTCTGGTTTTCCTTGTGATTTTTTTGGCTTGTGTTGTAGGGATTGCACCAAGATGACAAACTAGAGAGGTCTGAAAAATGGGAACACAATCCCCTGACTCCAGGAGCTCAGGCTTAAATATCAACCAATACCTCAGGATGCACTTGTGAGCGCTGATGGAGCAGCTGACTTAGTGAGCATGGAGGTGAACAACTCCAGAGCCCCCACAGAGCCCCATGGTCTTGATTTGCTGAACCCAGTGGAATAAATTCCTGTATATGGTGATCCATGTGCCTGTGCTCCTGAAGGATCAGGGCCAACACTGCAAAGTGCTGTGAGATGCTTGGATGAAAGGGACTACAGAAGCGCAAAGTATTACTTTTTCATGATTACTGCAGTTGCTATCCTTGGGGCTGTCCAAGTGGTGTTGTTCCAAGTGAAAATATAAAACCCTTTTGGCACGTTTCTTTTTTTGTGTTGTGATAAATAGAAATGCAGGAGGTGAGAAAAAACACCCAAAATCTCTTCCTAACAGTGAGAGAAGGAAAGCAGCCCCTGTGCAATTTGTTACACATCTCATATGTCTCTGACTGCTAGCAGTAGAGATATTTAAAGGGAGTATTTAGCCAACCCAGCTCATAGCCTCTGGAGGACCAGCTTCTGCTTCGCTCCATGCTTGGTTGAACCTTTACAGCAGCTTTATGGGTTTTCGACACAGCATTTCAGGAGTGGTTTTGATTCTGGAGGATGCCAACTGCACCCAGTGGGGCTGAGGTGATTAATCACATTATTGGAAGGGTGCTCGCCAGCACTGGGAAGTGACCAGTCTCTGTCCTAATCTCCGGATTGAGATGTCAAGGCAGCATCCAGCTCGGAGCACTGAGCTCGCCAGGAGGTAGAGGAGGGAAAGAGACCTCCAGCAGCAAACAGCCTGGCAGGGCTGCCCATGGTGGGGAGTGATGCTGGCCATCAGGGGCCAGGGGTGCTGCTGCGAGGGCTTCGCACATCAGGAAAGACAGACAAAGCTGCTCCAACTGCTACAGAGCAGGAATGAGGTGATGGTTCTGCCTCAAACTGCCTTCTCCCCACTGTAGGGAGGGAGGGGGAATGGCCAGGGTGCGCTGTGCTCCTGACCGGACACAGTCTATGAGCTCCTCTGCTTCCATCCCAGTTTCAGATCTTTGCCGAGCAGAAAAGAGGAACAAGTGGCCTGGCATGGAAGAGGCACAAGCACAAAGTCACTTTGAACACCAGTTTAAGGTAATTAATGGAGCTGGGGCTTTGGTTGAAGTCTTGCAGGGGATGGCTTAGGGTGGATGGCGTAGGGCTGGCAGAAGGCTCCACGAGACAAGAAACATGGTGGGGAGCAGGGACTTGGCTCCAATGATGCACTTTTCTCTTTGGGGACCAGATGGGTTCATTTCCCATCTGTTTTTTATTTCAGTGTTAGGATTTATCTGCTGTTAAAGATGAAGCCGTAGAACCCAAACAGGAGAAGGCATGTGCTGCAGCAGCATGGCACAGGGCAGCTTGGGCTGGGTTGAACACTGGTGTTAAGAGGAAAGGCAGCCACATAGGAATGAGGGACTCCCTGCTGCCCTGGGGCTTGCAGGCAGATGGGCTTTCCCCAGAGCCAGGGTGAGCACTTGTCACTGCTATGTAGGGAATTGCAGGTCTCAACTCTGCTCTCTGGCTGGCTGGTGTCCCTCCTATGTAAGCTCAAAGCGTTCTGGGATCCCTTTTGCAGCATGAGCTGGTGGCACCTGGGGTGTTCATGGACCAATGACCTGAGCATCCTCACTAGCTGCCCTCCCCACATAGAATCATGGAATAGTTAGGGTTGGAAAGGACCTTAAGATCATCCAGTTCCAGCCCCGCTTCCACAGGCAGGGACACCTCACACTAAACCATTCCACCCAAGGCTCTGTCCAACCTGGCCTTGAACACTGCCAGGGATGGAGC
>JAVHNF010060099.1:11026-25975 GCA_034783455.1 Micropsitta finschii | reverse complement strand
TAAGTGCCTCATCTGAATAGGAATCTGGAGCTTACAGCAGGCTACAGTTGAAGCAAACGAGGAAATAAGCTTTATGAAAAGACAAATATTTCTTATATTCTAGAATGCTTTTCAACGTCTAGCTTAATATGTAATGGCATTTGATTGAAGTTGCCATTATCTCATTTCTTTGTGGATTCTGTGTCTACAGCAGTGGTCATGTTCTGCTGTTTCACTCTTGGGGTTTGGGCAGCAGGTGTTGTCTGAAATGACAAAAACTGTATCCAGTGTTCTGTAGGTAGTTTACTAGTTACACATACAATCTTTTACAGTTTCCATCCAATGCAGTGAATGGCACAAAGCTTTTCCTGTTTTCTAATTTTCCTCACCTTTTGGTCTTTATATCATCATCTGAACTATGATGATTTTTAATATGATAGATGATCTTAAGGTCCTTTCCAATCCTTGCCATTCTATGAAGTGCTAATATACTTCCATAATTTAACGTCAGGTCTCTCTTATAAAGATAACCTCCACCCATTTATTTCTTTTTCTTTTGGTGGAAGAGCATCTATTTATTTAGGAGGTTGACAGTGACAGGCTGTAATTTCTTTATATTGTATTTACTCATCTTTGTCTGTCTTGGTCCTTTGATGTCTGGCATGCGTTGTCCAGCTAAAGGTGCTATGCATGTCAACAAGAAGCATCTTCAAATTTGTTGACACGGTCCAGAGGACACTGTTTTAATGCATTTACAATCTGTGTCAGGTTTTTGTTTTGCTGAGGTGAGGAGAAACAACCGAAAAGTATGTTGTGTACATTTACCTAGTTCCGTTAGATGCATGAATACTGGAATGTATGTAGGTTAAAATTAACTTAAATGTAGAGAAGTAATTTTGTTATCAGCCATACTCACTGTCATCTTTGGAAAATGAATGGTAAGAATTTGAATAGAGCAAATCTGAAACATCATTAAAAGTGTAGCTTTTGGGAGGAGAGACAATTAGAAGATTACAGTAGTCAGAGAAGTTTGATACAATTTAAACCAAACACATATAAATCCTGTTCTGGGTCAGAGGCTTTTCATTTTGCCTTTACACCCGTAACATCTTTATCAGGTTCTCTTCAGCAGACTATTTAGAGCTAAGGAGCTTTAGGACCTGCATATTAATCATAAGTACTCTTTGAGATAAACCTACTTGTCTGCAACTTGTCAGAGCTGCACAAAAGATTAGTGGCACCCTTTGGTAAAATGTTTTGTATATTGTTCGTGGTTATGAATACTACAGCTCTAAAAACTGATTATCACATATTTTAATACTCAAATACCTTGTAGGTAGTTATTCTTCTGTAATGGCTCTTCAGCTGGGAGACCAGCTCTTCTTCAAGTCTTTTACGTGATTCTTTTGTAGCAAACAAGATCCTCCAGAGATCTTTATTAGCGGCCAGACGTATAATTATGGTACAGCAAGAAATCAAAGTCATACAGTTGCATGATTTTTAAAAGCACTGATTTAACAGTAGCTGGATAGCAGCTCCTTTTCAAAGCAATGTTCACTAGCTTATCTTGTTCCTTTCTTTTTAAGAAAGGATAATTAGTTTTAGAGTCAGGATATATCCATAGTGACAGTGCACAGCTTTTTTGAAATGGGAGACAAGTACAGTGGGAATGATCAGAAAAGTGTAATAACAAGTATGAGGGGTTTGTGTGTCTATGGTTTCTAGTATGGAGGTGCGAAGTAGATGTTAAATGAATGAGTAGCAGTTGAACGTGTCAGTACAACTGAATGATGGAATAAAGTTTTTATATCCAAGATGTAGTACATGCAGTTTAAGAAGTGAAGAAGATTCCAGAAAAATATTTACCTTTGTAATGCAAAACCTAAACTATTAAGCACTTAAAACAAGTCAAGGTCAAGTTAGGTGTCCTTAATAGTTAAACAGGGAAGCAGTGGTTTTAAAATTCACGTGGAAATACTGGCTGTACATATTATCATCTACACACTGCTGTGACCAATAGAACATTAAGCAGCATTCTGTCTTCTGTGATAGGGTGGACTGAAAAACAGCAAGCATGAATGCACCCTGTCCTCGCAGGAATATATTCATGAACTGCGATCTGGAATTTCAGAGGAAAAGCTTCTTAATTGTCTAGAGTCTTTGAGAGTGTCTCTAACTAGCAATCCGGTCAGGTAAGTAATGATTTCTGCTGTAGTTGTCATCATGCTGGTTTTGCAAAGCATTGGAGACTTGTGGGGTGTTTTTGTGAAACCAGAGCGATTATACTAGTTCTTGTTGTACAAAAAAGTAGTTCTCAGCGCACTGCAAAAGGCTAACCGAAATATTTGTGACTGGCTGCAGTATCTTCTCACCTTTCACAATGGTTTGTACCAACTTGTAGTTGTTTAATGGGTGGTCAGGTCTTCCCAGGAAGTGGGACTTAAAGCAGTGTGTATGGAGACATGTACGAGCAGTAATAGAGACATAACTTAGCAAGTTGTACGTTTGCTTAAGAAATAATTAAAAGCACATTCTTCTTTTTTCCAGCTGGGTTAATAATTTTGGACATGAAGGTCTTGGGCTTCTGTTGGATGTATTGGAAAAGCTTCTGGACAAGAAACAGTAAGGACTGGGATCATTTGAAGGCAGGGGTAGGGGACCTTGTGAAGATTGTACTTACATTATTTTCTTTCTCTCTTTCAAGGCAAGAAAGTATTGATAAGAAGAATCAACACAAACTTATCCAGTGCCTCAAAGCATTTATGAACAATAAAGTAAGAAATATTTTAAAATCAAATGCTTCCAGTATGACTGGGTTTTGTTGGTTTGAAGATCTGTGTACCATGTTGAGTCTCAGAAAAGGAAGGAAAGCTTCTACATCCAGTGTCAGGTGACTCGTTGCTAGCAGTGGTCTTAAATTTTTTATTGAGAATCTTGTTCATAAACCTTTCTCAGTATGCATTTTTATCTTACTTTTGTTAAATATGACTGATTTTTTGGAAGTAAAATATTTGCCAGAGGATGATAGCATGGATTTAAGGTAAGTGAATTTGGATATAGATTGCTTGTGAAATGGAAAAGGAAAATAATGGTTTCATAAAAATACATGTCAATACGTGATTGTTTATGTAATGTACTCTTCATCTGATTTTAAATTGTGTATGATGTAATATCTTTATAGTTACAATTTCACAATTGGTCGGTAATGCGTAAAGGGTAAAATTTGTCTAGTTTAAGTTGTATCTAACTTGTTCCTAACCTGGGTTCCTAGTTCACAGTGTAAGTACTGTTTCTAGAAGCTGATGTGTTTAATTTGTTATTTTGCTTTATCCATAGCAACATCTACAGTGTTGTTACAATGTTTAATCCTCTTCCTCCTTCTAGTAAATACAACTGTGCATTACAGTTACTTAAACTACTGTTAACTCAGTTGAATAAAATCTCACAAAGCAGTCTGTCTGCTGAAGTGGGAAATGTAAACTTAATGGCCACATAGTTCCCCCCTGGTATTCCTACACTTACAGTGTAACTTCAAACAGTTATGTAGGTGATTTAACTATCCTGTACTTAATTAAAATGAAAAATAATGCTACAATTTACATAAATGTAATGTGTAAGGTTTTTTGATTTATCTATACAGACAGTGAGATAGAAAATACAATAAATAAAATAAGATAGTCTTTTCAAAGAAAAATTTCAACCTCTATTGGTCCTTGTGTAGAAAATACTATTTTGACTTGCAAGGAGCTGTTATAGTTACAGGAAGAAAGATGCAGTAATTCTTCATACTGGTGAGGCCTTTCAGATATTGATGGAAAATAAAAGCTGATTTGTGTTCTATTGGATACCTGAATTGGAAAGATAAGTTAACTTCCTTAGTAGCTAACTCACTCTCTTTCATAGGAGAAAGCCTCAAATATAAGATGGGTAAGACTAACTTGTGTCTCTTAAGTGTTAATGGCCAGGAGGTTTTAGTAGAGTGTTGCCTAACTTCATATGGGGTTGTGTGCATGAGGATTCCTAAGGATCTGAAGCCCAGAGATGATTATGAGTATTGAATGCAAATACAGTCTTTTCACTGAAAGTTTTTGTTTCTTTTAAGTACGGATTGCAAAGGATTCTGGGAGATGAAAGAAGTCTCTTGCTGTTATCAAGAGCAATTGATCCAAAGCAACCACACATGATGACTGAAACAGTGAAAATACTTTCTGCTCTCTGCATTGTTGGAGAGGAAAACATGTAAGTAAGATACTGAAACACATCACCATCCCACCATCCCCACCTCTTGTTTTTCCCTTTGGAATGCTCATGAGTTGTCAGTTTGGACATAGGTGAAAAATCTTGTCAGTGAAACAAATGTAACCTGTCAAGTTTTTTCTTAGTGTAGTTTAAATGAAAAGAGACTTTTCCCTGTTCTGATGCATTAATCCAGTATCAAATAAAAGCAAATGAGCAGAGAGCTACGAACTGTGGCTTAAGTGGAAAGTCTTAAAGGGCTGCAATTGTTCACTACAGAGGAGGGAAGACTTAATGAGCCATAACTGTTCATATATTGCTGCTGACAAAAAAAAGTTATTTCATACATCTGTGAGTGTGATGAGGAATTGTGAACCTTGACTGGCAATGAAGAGAGCTGTTAGATTTTAAGCCACTTGAGAACAGTGTGTGTTAGCATAGGATGATACTGAGCTTACTGTTACGGAGAGGCTTGGGATTGACACATGTTCCCTGGGGGAAGGGAAATGAGCTTATAGTTGAAAATTATTGATTTGACACCACATGTTAAGGTTTTTTGGTAGTTTGGAAGATAATAATAGAGAAAGAAATGAGTGGATTTAATTAAAATATCACCTGTTTACCCAAGCACAACAAATTTGCCAGGGGCAAAAAAGCTCGCATTTATAGCTGAAGTTTTGCATGGAGTTATGTAGTACATGTGCATGAGCTTTTTAAAACAAAGACCAGTTGGCATATATTTGCTTTGAATTATTGAGTGTTGTAGTGTACTGAAGGTTAAAACCAGCAAACTGTGTCTTCTATGCAGTAAATAGTTAAAACCAGTTTGGTTTTTTTAAAAGACAATGTATTAGAATTCCAAGATGTTAAATATGTCAGCTAGTACTCAGTGCACAGTCTTGCTAAGGTAGTAATTTCTTTTCCCCTCCCTGAGTGCTTTTTAGCTGAATGTCATGATAACTTAGACGTTTATTCACCTTTTCTTTAATTCAACTTGAATCTTGTAGATATTTTTAACACTTAGATCTTGATTTGTTTTCAACTTAATACAGATAGATGTAGATTAGTGGAGTGACATACAATCTAAATGCATTTAAGTCTTCAGTTATTTAAATAGTGGGTTAAGTAGCTTTAAAATGAAAAAGCTGGTCCTGATATGTTTTCTGACAGTTTATCTTTCTCTTAGTCTGGACAAGCTTTTAGGTGCTATAACAACTGCTGCTGAAAGGCACAACAGGGAACGTTTTTCTCAGATTGTTGAAGGACTGGAAAACCATGAGTTCTTACCTTCTTTGGAGTCCCTAATACTTGGCAAATTTTGAAGATTTCATCTACTTCACTTGTGCCTGGAAAAAGAGGTCTTAGTGTGTATAATTCAGCCATTATGCTGCCAACTGCCCACATGTCAATAGGTGAACTATAGATAGATGATCTTAGCAAAACTTCAGGAGCACGATACCTATAAGGATGGAAAGAAAGAACAGATAAATTAAAATGGTAAGAGAAAGCTAATTAGTTAGAATAATGTATTAACATACTTACCACCTGGTAGAAACATAATCTGTATAAGGTGGTTGAGATCTTAGTTCTCTAGCCAAACCAAAATCTGCTATTTTCACAAGTTCTGGTCCAATACAGAGAAGGTTTTCAGGCTTCATATCTCTATGAAAAAATCCTATAGAATACCAGATGGAAAAGAACAGTGAATTACTATATCATCACTTTTAAAACAGCAACCTCTAATAGAGTAATCTAAATGGGATATTTCTGAAGAATATAGGTTTTTTTTGGTGTCTTTTTTTTTTTTTTTTTTAATTCAACAGGAAAGAATGGCAGCCCTCCCCCCAACAAGCACACATATATTTTTTCCCCAGTGATCATTACACCAAGTAATCTTTAATTAACAAATGTAAACTTTCATTAACATATTGAAGAAAATGAATTGGCTACTGCAGCGTTATCAAATAATCAATTTCAGAATGTCAGAATGAAATCTTGTGCAAAAACTACAACTGCTTTGTCAGTTTTGGGTAATGGAAAATTGAGCATCTGACACACTTACTTGATTAATAAAATTCTCTGAACAATTTTAACTAGTTTATTTATCATTATGACAACAACTTGCAGATATAGACATATAAAAGATACCAGAATAAAGGTTCTTGATTACTTGTTGTTGGCTTGAGCACCTACATACCTGGACAGTGGTTATACCACTAAGCAAACCAATTCTGCTGTTTAACTGGCACATACAATTTGTTATACTATAAATCAATTTGATCGAAATGCACTTGCTACAATAAAGCATTCAATTTCTGCATGCAGAAGCTGACAACCACTGCAAGAAATTGGCTGAAATTATTACAGTGAAGTGTAAATGTTCAAATTTATCATACCTGTCACTCCCAAACACTTACAGTCAAACCAAAATATTAATATTCTAACTTATAAGTAGCAGTTTTGCTTAAATTCTAATTTTGTTATTCATTTCATGTAGAAATAAGGAAGAAGAGAATGCTACTGATTAGAGAACTGTTAATGATCTTGAACAGAAAGACATGGAATTACAATTTTTGGCTATCTGAATTTATCAACTAGCCTCATCAAGGTGCCTGAAAACAAGTCAGAGATTACTGGGAACACTGTTCCTTGTTTCATTTTCAACTAACATTTTATTGTATTTGGAAATGTGATATGAAGGACAAGTACAAAATAGGAGTTGAGCATGTGAGTTTTTAAATGCGAATGAGCTTAATACCAGTATTTCAGAATGCAGTTTGTGGACAGACATTAAACATGAGCATTAAAAGTTTTGCAAATGCTGTGAAACTTTTTGCTGTTGTTGTGAGCACACAGAACCTCTTACTCAGACTGTGTTTATAATTCCTAGAAAAAACACATCTTAAAATATTTAAATCCAGGTTGTAACTGTTGAGACCATTTAAATTTTTTAGTGAATAAGTTAAGAATTTTTTTAAATGTAGGGTATCATATTAGCTATAGTAAAGTGTCAATGGTCCATAAATAGATCTTTCTGAGGAAACAGAAATGAATAGTATAGCATGGTACAAGATTCTTTAACTTGTTTACTCACCTGGTAACTATGATGGGGAAAAAAAGTACTCAATAATACATGAACAATATCCAGTGCTTACAAACAGAAAAGAAAATCTGATTATAGGAAAACAAAGTGTAACTTCAGATATAATTTAAAAATGTACCATACTTGAAATAGGTAAGAATAATTTTTGAGATAATTAACAACCTTTGCTAGATACTTTTATTCATATTATTACTGTGCGTTATTTTCTAAAAAAATGCTACACAGTTAAACTCTAGTACAAAACTTACCGTGTTTATGGATAAAAGCTAGTCCTTGTAATATCTGATACATCATGTTTCTGATAACTGACTCAGGGAACAACTTGTTTCTGTGAAGAAACAGATTAACATCATGTAATTAAAAAGAATAATGTCTTTTCAGAACATACATGTTTCTTATTTTGCATAACACATTGTGAACAGATGAAAATGGACCCATTGAGTCTTGCGCACAATGACAAACATATACAACTAGCCCTCATCTCAAAACTCACTTGCTGCCAGGCCTTAATTTCATTCACTTCAAGTGCTGAAGAGGGACTTCTCTGCAGAGAGATTCATGATCCTACCTCTCTGTAGAAGCTGGCTGACCAGTGGTGTGCCTGACCAGATGAACATGGAATGCACAATAATGAAGCAAAGAAGGGACTACACAGTGCAGAACTGTGATAGGTGTGGCACCCAGCGGTGGTAGCCTTAAAAGAACCCTGATTGAGAGCAATGCTTCTCAGTTGTAGGGTAACATAGTACTAATATTGCTATTGGCTATCTCAGGATGTGAACCTAAGAGTTCCGCATGTAAAGAGATAAAAAGTCATGACAATGTTTGAAGGAAACATACGTTAAAGGCAAGAGAATTCAACAAAGAAAAATGTTACTGAAAGTTCTCGTCCTATTCCAAAGTCCACCTTTCAAGCCTCGCTATGTACTGTTTGTCCAAGATTGCAACACCGCATAGTCCATAATTAGGTCTTTCTTATGAGTGTGCATGCAGGTACATGCAGATGACCATCCCCACCTTAAACCAAATCCATGAGCAAAAGCAGAAAGAACAGTGTTTATCCAATCCTTCATATATTAAAGTGAAGGCTAATGAACAAAAAAAAAAAAAAAGAGGAATTTTGTGATCTGGTTCTGCTTTCCTTTTCTCTCATGACAGACCCTCATGGAGATTATATTTGCTAGATCTTAGTCTTGTGTTTAAGCAGGAAGCATTTCTCTAGACTTGGACTAAAGAGACTGTCCACTCTGATGGCCAACTACAGCATGCCTCTTTCCAGATTGTCCTCACAGAAACTTTCCTGTGAAGACTTCTTTGACAAGGATAAAACTCTCATCAGCCACTGTTCCACATTCCCCAGAAAACAAAACTAAGCTAAATGAGGAAGATTTTTCATCTCACAATAAATAATATCCACTGTAAGGAGCTGCTTTATTGTCACTTGATTTTACAGGGCAGGTGTCCCAAAATGGAAAGAATGAGAAACGTGATAAATCCCAGGAGACAGCGAAATCAATTGACTTTTGAATTCTTCTTCACATAGTTACATTCAATAGCAGAAGTGTCAGACTGAAACTTTCACTATTTTACTCCTCAGGCACTTCATCACCTCTAGGCACAAACCACAGGACTTCTTTTGGAGTCTGGGGCTTTCTGTAATCTGTAGTTGCAATTGTCTGCTGGGTTCTAAATACCGTATACTACTAGACTGAGATACTAACAACTTTCCCATCCTCCTTTTTCCTGTCTAATTTTATCTGAGCAGTCTGAAATGTCCATCACTTGAGGGTATAAATATGGTTGCTGATAAAGCCGACTGTATATATTTCCATCTGTTGTTTCTTGCACTCAGACACTCTGCCTGTTTGCAGTTAATTGCTGCTTGGCTTTACTTCTCATAATGGACCCAAAGGACCTTGATCTTATACAGCACTTATACAGCTTTTTTAGCAGAGTCTTATGCATATGGATTATGCGGTATGTATGGAGAGGAAGTAGTTGGCTGAACCTGGCTTTGGAAGTCATGAGCTCCAAAGCATGTACTGGGATCTGAGGAGACCCTAAAACTTTTAGCATTTTTAGCATTTCCCTCTCGTCTTGCAACATGAGTATCACCGTTATGATACAAAACACCTACAGACTTAATCTACCCTTGGGTGAAATGAATTCTCTCATAACTGTAGCTTAGCCCAAGTAATTGTGTGCAGGGTAGACACTTGACACAGTGGGGTAGATTTAATAAACCAGAGCTGCATAGACCATTCCTGTGGTTTAGTTTTAGAACCTCTCTATTGAAAACTTAGGAAATGAAGAGTTAAAAAGGAAATCCACATGCGTTTATAGCCAAACGGACTGTAATGAACGTGTGAAATGAATTACCAAGGAAAGCCATTGCTAAATTATGGTTTAAGCATCAAGGCCAGTCAAAAAAAAAAAAAAAAAAAAAAAAAAAAACCAGAAACGGCTTGAGTGAGAAAATGAAAGATGGAAGGTTCAGAAGGTGACAGTTACAGGCAGCTGACGGCTTGTCAGAACCAGCACCCTTCTTCCCTATATTGACTGACTCATGGTTTTTATCTCTGTTTCCATATGTATCCTCTCAGAAAGAGAGCAGACCACCTATGTGATGTTGAGCTTCCCCTCCACATGCATTGATGTGCCCATACACTTATGAGCTGTGTGGTCTAGGATTTCAAGAGGGAAATAAAAGTTGGATTCAAGATCCTGAGTTTTAATCCCAGCGGTTCCCAAAGGCTCATTGCACCAAACTTGAGAAAGTCACTTGCTTCTAGCTGCAATTAAGGAATATGAGACCTTTGGGGAACCATGTTTTCTACTGAGTAGATCTTTCTTGTTTCCTTGCTTCTTTATAAAGAGGGCAATAAATGTAAAATGTGCCTATTTAGATGGTCCGTCTTTATGTTTCCATTAGTTTGTTTCTTTGCTTGCTTTGTCAAGTGGTCCAGGCTGCAAGTAGACCCATTAAGAACGTCTTGCTCCCAAAGGCAGTAATCTCAAAAAAAAATGAAAAACTATTTTATGAGATGTCCAGAGTCATGCACAAAATCTCTCCCTGAAAATTTGGCTGCTGCTTCTTGTGAGCCAGCTCCAGATTTCACAACTACCATATCTTTACTTCACAGTGAAGCATCTTTACTTCACTGATTCACCTGGAGACAGAGAGAGTTGCTCACCCAGACTCCTGGGCTCCTTGTTGCTGATGGCTAAAACTCTGTGCAAGTCCCAGCTAAAGCAGGGTAAAAGACATCTGTTACACTTATCTGCTAAGCCAAACTTGTTCCCTTTCAGTGCTTTCTCCAGGCTAGTTTTGAATAGCTGAGCAATACGGAATTTTCATCCCTGCAGATTATAGGGCTGCAGACTGACAGGATCTTCTTGCCCTGGCTTAACAATGTAGTCTTGTTATTCCAAGCTGTCCTTACACCAGTTTTACCTCTTTTTCTTGAAATTGATAGCCTCCAGAAATGTACAGGTGGCTTGCCTGACCAACATACATTGGTGGTTCTTGGGCATGCTGAGGATCATAGTATGTGGAAGGCATACTGGAGGCTGAGATAGTGCCAGACTTGTATCTCAAATACAAAGGACAATTTTTTCTCAGGGCACTCTTATGTTTCCATCACGCAAAATATGAATTTCTTCAAAACCATGGAAGAAAGAAGGTTTTTCCAACTGAAAACACAAAAACTTTCCATTAAATGCCAGATTGTGTGATACAAAGCACTGATGGCCCTCTGGCCACAGCTGCTTCTGTTTAGTCATAGTGTGAGCAAAGAGACACTCAAATAACACATTTGCACTGGAACAGCCCCTGCCGTAACTTGTGTTAGTGCAGCTGGACTCACATCAAAACCCAGCGCACTGTGTGGAAAGCAATTACCCACTGCAAAATGGTGGAATGAAAAGCACTCTTCAATATCCCCTTTCTTAATGGTGCTGAACCAGATCCGGCAACTCAACAAAATACTTGACAGACTTTCTCCCTCCCCTGGCCCCCCTCCTCTCTTTCTTTTCCTCTTTTCCTCTGTTGTTCAAGCTGAATTGCAAAGATCCATCAGGCATACTAAGCTGAGAGCAATTTTACCAGAGCTTTTATCAGCCCATCCAGGTTCTCTACTAGCCTGGCAAGACTTGTGCTGCTGCTTGTAAAACTGTAAGGATACTGGTTAGGGGTCACGTTGCACTAATTTACAGGATACAAACAGATATTGTGAGACCAGCCATGAGATATTGGGAGGATTCAGCTAACCTTCTTGCACAGGCTCTGGGGTCCAGCTGGTGGCCAGACATAACCTGGCCACATAGTTTTGATACTGGGAAGGGATGAGTGGGGGAGATGTGGGAGTAAACGACTGCATAGCCCATGGTAGAACAACTCAGGAAGTGCAGCCTGTTAAAAAAAGATTAATAAATTAAATGTTAGAGGCTCCATTTCACAAAACAGGTGCTTGTTTTTCTCCAGCAAAACACAAGCATGAGAAAACAAATCACTGGAGACCAAAATGACAGCCTTGTGATGCAAAGGAGGGAGTATGGTGAAACAGCTTTTAATTTTCAAGTGCATCCAATGGTGTGCCTTATTTGGGAGACGCAGCCTGTCAAGTTCAAGTGAAATTAGATCACTGATTTTCTGCTGCAGGAAGCAAAACAAGATTTCCCGGCAGCCTGGAGAGTGGTTTGTTTTGTTGGGGTTTTTATTATTATCGTTTATATTTTTCCTAGCTGTTGAAATTTATGTCTAAATACAGTGCTATTTTTAATCCAAATAATTTATAGTGTGTTTTTTTTTTAATTGTTCCCTTTGTTTTGTTCCCTACCAGTCTGTGGGAAAGAACCCCACCTTAGGAATGAAACGTCTCAATTCAGTAGCTGGGGGCCTTCATCTCTTCTTTTGGTACCTCTAATACTTCTCTGTCACCTACTAGTAGGCTAGTGAGCCAGTGCCCCATCAAAAACCTACACTTTGCTCTAGAGGATACATGGCCTCAACTGAAAATGTGGTCCCTGTCTCAAAAAAGGTTGCTACTTACCCTTACAATCAAGAATGCTGGGGTACCAGCAAAGCAAAGAGTGCACAGAAATAGTACTCCACATGCAAACATACTCAGGTAGCCCAATTTTAGACACCATTCCTTGCTGTCTTTCACCACTGTCATCTCAGCGTGCACCATGAAAACACTCAGATTTCCCATCTCGTGCAATTCCTGGTTTGCCAAGGGTATACTGTCTTGATGCAGTCTTCCCCAAAGTGCAACACCATGGGGGCTGCTACATCAACCAGTGTAGAAGACCAAACCAATGGGTGCATCAGAGTATGTGCAAATACAAGTTATAACTTGGGGTGGCAACCTGCAGGGCATGCAAATTATTCCTCACCAGCTACGCTGTAGTAACTGGTGCATATGAGGTGGATCTGCTTTTTCTGAGCCACTGCGAAGGCTGTGGCCTGTTGACGTCAGGGGTATCTCTCCTCCCAGAAGCAGCTATGAGACAGGTTAGGCAGGGCCAGAGCTAATGAAGATCTAACCAGTCTGTGGAACATGATAAAGGCCTTTAAAGTGAGCAGATCATGAGGACTGCTCATGAGGACTACCTCTGCACCCAGAGGGTGGATGCTCAAAAGTTTTGGGGACAGGGCACAGAGCAAAGACAAGGAGCAGTGTCTCAAAAGCTGCATCTGAGAAGCCCTGTTGTAGCAAGCGTGCAAGGAGTTGGGTGAGGTTAAAAGGGGAGCGTGCCGGGAAAGCAGAAGGAGCTATCGAGAAGAGCAGTGAACAAGCGCGCTAATTGCAAGAGCAGCAAGGAAAATATGACAGGGAAAGGAGTCGAGGGGAAGCTGGAGGGGCCCCAGCAGCCTGCTGCTGGGTAGGGTGCAAATGGCTTCAGCAGAGGCAGCTTGCAGCTGCAGGGAGCAGGTGCAAGGGCAGACGGATGCTGCCCTGAACCTGGGGAGAAGGCTGTAGTCAGGAAGGAAACCAGTTTTCCCAAGCTCCAAACAACAGCACGCGAAAGAAGGAGAAGGAGGGAGAGCAGTGCTCAAACAGAGGAGGAACAGCTCTGTCACTCTCCACTTCAGAAGCATGATGAGGAGATGAAAGATGAATTTACTTCAGCCAGTCCTGTCAGATGTTTCTGAGCTGTGGGACTTATCAGCTGTCAGACCAGAAAAGAATAAGCTAAACAAAAAGCTTTCACAACCCTCATTCCCAAATCTATGTGTCATAGTGTGGCAGGAAAAATGATTTCTGGCCTTTTCTTTTTTTCTTTTTTTTTCTTTTCTTTCCCCTCTTCTCTGCTACTACTAAATGTTTTTTTTTCCCTTTTTCTCACTGGACAGCTGGAGGGAATCCAGATGGCTGCTGTTTTTGTGGCTGCACACTGAATGTAATGGGGGAGGCTTGCAAATGGCTTTCCAAAAAGCCAAACACAATGGTAATGAAGGGTAGTCCTTGTGTGGGGAGCAGGTAGCTTTCTCTAGACTGAAATGGCAGGGCCAATGGCAGTGTTGGCATTCAGGGCTTCCTGTCTCTTCATCCTTCCATTACCCATGTCAAAATCTTCCATCCCTCTTCCCCCCTGCCTCCTGTCAAGAGCCAGCCTGTTCAAATGGGTGCCACCACACAAAACCCCAGATGTTCCCACACAGCAGTTTCACTGATGGATTCAGTTGGTGGCTCATTCTCATTAATTCCTTTTAAGCTGGAGCCTGGAGGTAATTTCCAGTCCAGATACTCTTGACTAACTCAGATGAATACCCAGGACTGGCCTGAAAGACAAGGAGGTAAGAGGAGCTCTGCTGTGCCAGAACAACACTCCACAGATGCCCCAGAGTCAACAAGTAGATCTAAAGGACTCCAGAGGACTCTTCCAGATGAGTTATATGATGATCCAGTGTGGTGCCTTCTCTGCAGCAGAGGCCTAGGGCAGGTCACTGGGGAATAAGACTTACATGGAGTGGTCCTTCCCTTGCATGGTTCATGTCTCAGCAGATGAAACTCACACGAGCACCTTCAGACCACAAGCTGCTCAGCCTTTCAATCATTTCTGACTCATGTGATGGTATTTTAAGGTGTGTCTAGGTTATTTTCTAGGTTATCCTTTTAGTGTCCAAGAGGGTCTGAGGAACAGGATTGGAAGAGCAGAAAAAGGTTAACAGCTTGATCTAATGGAGAGATTGGCTTAAAGAGAGAAACCAAACTTCACATTCTTTATCCGCTAGAGACAAAGGGGTCATGCTTCTTTCCAGGTTACCGTGGCTTCATAAGTTACTAAGCATGTCAGTCTACATTAGTAGTCTTAACTGTAACAAACATAAGGGAGTATGGCAAGATATAAGATGTAAAAGGGTATAAAGTGTGTTACTCTGTGTTTGCTTCATGCCAACAAGAAACACTCTGGTGGTTCTTTCAGATCTGCTAATGCCTGGTAACTTGCCATGTCCTTTATCATTGGACTATGAGCATCCCACTCATCCTATGGACTTGGTTGACATTTTTCCCTTCCTTGTTCTCCTCTGCACTTTAGCTATGTTTTCGCATCCTGTCCCTGGTTTGTTTCTGTCAATTCTTTAAACAGCTGCTGGGTTCTGCTCCAGAGGTGGCTGCATTCCA
>JAVHNF010060096.1:0-10347 GCA_034783455.1 Micropsitta finschii | reverse complement strand
GAGAGACCTTGGCCTCTTTTAGATGGAAAATGGGACCAAGCTGTTTTGGTTGGGTGCGTGTTTTGGGGAGGGAGGGGAGCAGAGGAAGCCTGACTTCCTCCTTCCACCAGAGACAAGTGCTGGCCTGTCTGCTGTTTAGAAATCACGTGCCAGTGACTCGTGGGCTGAGATGCCTTAACAAGGGCTTCGGGGACAGTTAATGGAGTAAAACTGCAGCCCCATGGGAGCTGATGTTCTGAGCTCTCCACCGTGATGGTAGGGAAGCGGCCTTCCTCACTGAGCCCTTCCCTGCGTGGGTAGGCACCTTGTGGGGCCACGAGCAGCTTCTCAGCATTCACCAGCGTGTGCCAGTCATAATCCTTCTATCTCATGTCCCTCTGTGCTAGAGGTCTTCCTCATGCAGGGGAACAGAAGTGGACCCATCCGGGCTGCCTTCTCGATGCTTGCGCTGCTGAACACTGGTGTTGCTGAACCCCTGGATCCCAGTGTGTGTGACAGCGAAGGAAAACCACTGTGAAAGAAGCAGAGGGCTGGAGAGACACAGTTTGAGGAACGATTAAGAAAAGATGGATGCAGAGAGCAAACCTGGTTGCTGTTTGGGCTGGGAGTCCCTCGGGCTGTTGCTGGCTGCCCAGCAGTCAGATGGCTGTGGTTAGTGGGAAGCAGGGATGCTCTTGTTTTTTCCAGAGGGCCTTTGGAAATCTCCTTTGCCCAATTGCCAGGGAAATGCAAGTCCGTCATGCACTGCCCCATAGCACACTGCTGTCGTAGGGCACAAAAGAGAATGAGTCCAAATGTGGGGCTGGCCAGAGGGACTGGGGAACCTCCTGTGTCCAGCTCCCTCTTCCTGAACTCTCAGCTCTTCCTCTGTACATGCTCAGGAGTCTGGGGAGCAGGAGTGGGCACAGGCGCCTTTAGGATGCCCCAGAAGCTGCTGGCTGCCTCAGGGGTCTCATGTACAGCCTTGGTGCAAGGTGGGTAAGTTCTGGCACAGCCTTCTGAGATCGTGCAGGCACAGAGGTTTCTCCCCCTGTTTTGGGTGACTTCAGCCTGGCCTGGAGGAAGTTTCTTCACACTTTCCACCTGCCTTGGTTTGCCTTGGAGCTAGGGAGAGACACAGGGAACTTCAGCACAGAGGAAAGGAAGGAGTGACTGGAAATTTCCATGTCCTAGGATGCAGAAGCCTGCTGCCTGGCTGTAACAGATCAGTTGAGGTGGGAAGGGCTTCAGGTCCTTGCACTGTGCAGGCGGGCTTAGCTGCTGCTGCTGGGAAAGGGTTGAGCTCAGCTAAATTAAGACAGAAAGTTTGATTTCTTTTGTTGGCTTGTGGGTTTTTTTAATACAATGTGGATAAAAGGAACCAGATGTGACTGTGCAGGAAGAGAGGCCATGGGGTCTAAGCTGTGAAAGTGGGTACTGGGCACCTCTCAATGAGCTCCATGTGATGCTCTGTGCATCTGAGAGGTGGGAAGCCCCTTTGATGGGGCAGATGCAGGGCTGAGGGGGCCCTGAGATATCCTGGACCCACTGCTGGTCTCATTAGAAGAAAATCCCGAGGCAGTGAGGATACTTGTGGGGTCGTAAATGATTGCTGGGGTGTGTTGTACAGGCCCTGCCAAAGTCCAGGCACTGTCCTCTTCCAAGAGGCTGTTCTGACCTCAAGATATCTCTGCATGTACAGAAACTGTAGGAGAATGTATCTGCCTCCTGATGAGCGAGTATGGGAATTTGCTCTGTTTAAAAGGTCCATTGGCTGTGGCATTTTGGGATGTTTGCTGCTTTTATTGCAATTGTTCATCTTGCTTCTCAGCCATGACCCTCTGGGGTGGGCTGGCCTGCTTTCTGGCTGGGCCCATCCCTGCAGTGATGGCAGGGTGGGACAGACCCTTGTTTTGCAGGGTGCAGTTCTCATGCATCTGATGTTTGGTGCTTGTGCAATCCCGGACACACCATTCGCTCAGAAACTGAGAAGAGTGCTCACATGTGTGGGTGCAGAGGCTAGAGGATGTGAGGCCAGGGGTGCCGTATGTGGGTGAACAGGGGCACCTTCATCTCCCCACCTCACTGGAAAACAAGACACCCACAGCCCTCTTGCAGTGCCTCCCCTACCAGGCAGCCTCCAGGACCCCTCATTGCCAGCAGCCACACCAGACCCTCTGCAGAGCACCGCTGGAAAGGTCCCCTGCTCCATCCGTTCCCAGCTCTCTCTTTGGTCCCAATAGCAGCAGCCTTCCTCCCCCAGGGAAGAGGAAAGGAAACCTGCACAACAGGAGACCCAGGGCTGGAGCAGAGGATATGGGGATGAGCCTACAGCTGGCTGGGTTTCACTGCTCCCTTGGAGCTGCCCGAGGGCAGAGGAACAGCTTTTTGGAGCCGGGCAGCATCGCATGGGTATGCAGGGAGGAAGGGAGCCAGGCTGGGCTGGCAGAGGGCTGCAGGGCAGGATGGGGCTGGGCTGGCTGAGCCTGCTGGCAGAGGTTCATGCTGATGGCTGAGGAAGCGGTTAGCAGTGCAGGTTACAGGGCTGGAACAGGAGAGCAGGGTAAGTGTGGAATTCCCCTGCTGTTTTCCTCCTCCCTTGCTCTCCTCACTGTTGCTGCTGGGGCCATTTCCTCTCCTGAACAAGTTTTTCATGTGTTAATTGTTTGCATGATTTCCCACTGCTCCACTCAGCCACAATGAGGAGCTGGGAGTGAACCATTCCTGCTGCAGACAGGGATCTTATCTAGAAAGAGAGAAAAAGGTAGAAAGAGAAAAGAATACTAGAAAAGAAGCTAATTCTACTGAATGCCGGAGCCTTTGTCCGAGAGTGATTCTGGGGTTAGATAGTGATGGGAGAGACTTCTGAGGACAAGGTGGTCTTGTTCTACAGATAGAGGGGATCTGCATGATCAAATCTGCATGATCAAATCTGCATGATCAAATCTGCATGGTCTGCCCCTTTTCTGGAGGGAGAGGAGAGGAGAGGAGAGGAGAGGATAGCTGGAGATCTGCTGGGACTTCCTCAGTTCTGCCTGTGTGTCTGAGCCGGTGTCACCCTTACCCCATTCTCCTGCATCCGATCCTCAGGTGTGGACAGTTTTCCTACCAGGCACTTGAGGTCACTCAGAAGCTTGGGAGATGGACAGCACTATGGAAATGGATGCTTTCCTGTGCCTAACTAGGACTGCCTTGGGCATGGCATGCTCAGACCTGGGGACATCCCCAGGGATGGTCCTGACCTCTCTGCTCCAGCATCCTTATCTCTCTGATGATGGGTAGATCGCTTTGTGCCAGGGGTGGCCTGTGCCTTTGCAATTCAGAGCACTGAGACCCCTTGTGCCAGGATGGAGCTGGTGAGCAAGTGGCAAAGCTGAGAGCAAGCCCAGCAGTCTGCACTCTTAGGTTGACCACATTTCCCTTGCCCACAGCTCCTCCACAACCCTTTCCAAACTCTTTTGCTTGCCCTTTCCAAACGTCCCTGCAGGGTGCCCAAGCCACGGCTGCAGGCAGTAGCATGGGGAGGTGGGGAGCAGGCAAGCAGAGAAGGCAGAGGTGTGCAGGCAGCTGAGAGAAGGTCTGAGCATGGAGGGGTGGAGGGTTTGTCCCGGCAAAGGCACGTGGCTGGGTGAGGAGTGGTGCCTGGCAGCGAGCAGGTATCTCTCCATCACCGTGCCCTGGCTCTGAGGCTCAGCTGTGAGCGCTGTGTGCCAGCATGCAGCAGCCTGTCAGCAGCTGGACTGCACGCTGCCATGGCAGAGAGATGGGTGCACGTAGCCTTGGCCGGAAGAAAGTGGAGATTGGCACGATGCCTGCACCTCAGGTCTCCCAGGGGTAGGAGGTTTCCCAGGTTAACGCGAGGCAATCCCGATTCCAGGTTGGCATCAAAAACCTGTGGCCCAGCGTGCACACACGCTCCTGGTGCGCTCATTCCGGGTGTCCTCGCCGTGATTCCCCCAAGTAGCTCAAGGCTCTTGCACCCATTTCAGGAAGTTGAGGGCTGTCAATTAGGAGAGGGGGGAACGAATGCAGAAATGAAAGCACAGGAGGAGGCTGCACCTGGGCAGAGAATGAAGAGGGAAGGGTGAAAGCAATCCTTTGAAACAGGCACATCCCAGCTTTGGGGTGAAAGCCTGAGCTCTGGGCGGCTGGGGATGCTCAACCCCATTGCCTTCACAGCATGGATCCCAAACTTGCTCAGCTCTGAGTGTCTGATGCCTTGTTGAGCTGCAAAGTCACGCAAGCCAGGAAGAGCTGCCTGGGATTTCCACATCCCCTGGGTGACTGCCCCACTTGTCCCCATGTGATGGCGTTGGTGTGCTGTGGGTAGTGGCAGAGGGGCTGGGGGATTCCTGAGCAGGTTGGGGCTGGCTGTGGTGGGGAGAGACCCCGGGGTTCTGCTCTTTCCCCCAGGAGCCCAGCACAGCTCTGGAAAGTGAAAGCAGCGGAGGTTTAAGGTTCAAGCCCAGTTGCCTTGGGAAGTCCCCTGCCTCAGCAGTTGTATCTCTTCCGTACCTGAAAAAGGCAGATCCTGTGGCCTTCTGCATATGGTGCCTGGGAATGAGTGTGGAGAAACGGGCTGTCCCTGCAGGCGGGCAAAGGACACCTTGGTGCAGGTGCCACCGTGGGGACCAGAGGCCTGATGCAAAGCCCACAGGGAATCTCCCTGCCTGGATCATACCCAGGCAAGAGCCTGCCAAGGGGAAGGGTGTTCTTAGAGCTGTTTCTGCAGCTCTGCCCCTCAGCTCTTGCCCTCTGCTACCCTCTCCTGTGCCTCTGCCCCTGCTCACAGCCCCCTGCCCCGGGAGCACTGACAGTGGGAATGCACCCTGTGGTGATGCAGTGGCAAATGTGGCCTCTCCTTCCATTGGGGAGTTCCCTGCTGCAGCATGACCCAGGGCTTCCCTGGGGACAAAGCCTCTCCTGCTGGCCACAGCTTTTCCCCATGATGGCAGAGCAAAGGGGAACCAGCCTTGTTTTGTCACAAAAAATGGGGCTTAACTGACCTCTGGGGGACTGGCCTCTGGGTTTCTCAGTGCACTCATGTCCCCTGGCAGCTGGAGAGAAGGCAGCCCCACTTCTTCACTGCAACACTTTGGGACTAGGTCTTGCCCTTCTGCCTGTGAGGGATGCTGTCCATCTCACACTGCAGGTGGGCTGTATGGTGAGCAAGCAGGGTGCCTCGCTGGGGCTGGCACAGTTCTTGCCCTCCATCCGTCAGCTGTGTTTGCCTTCACCAAGCAGCATGAGTGGCAGGAGCCTGCTTAGAGCCTGGGTTTGCACTTTGGAGCTGACATCTGACAGAGGTAAAAGCCACCCAGCGCAGTGGCGACAGGGTGGCAGGAGGCTCGCTCAGCTCATGCCTGCTATGCTCCGCTGCCTGCTCCTCACTGCTGCTCAGCATGGCTGGGACTGGTCCCTCCTCCCAGGGAGGTCTGGGGGTGCAGCAGGTCATCGGAGGGGACTGGGAATTCCCTCTTGGCTCTGCCTCTGTCATGGTCTCGCTTCTGTTCTGAGTGCACAGAGGCTGGTGTCAGACCCAGCTGGAAATAAAGCTTTTCCTTGAGCTGGGGGACTCCAGCCTGCCTGGGCCCCCCCTCCCATGGCTGTGGGGACCATGGTCCTGAGGAGCATGCATGCTGGCCACCCAGCTCTGATGGCTCCAGTGTCCCTGTGCACTCTCCAGCTCCATGCCAGCACTGCCGCAGCAGGGCTGGAAGGGAAGGATGTGGAGGAGAGAATAGGAAATCGGTGTGGGCCGGCAGCGTGGCTGGCATAGGGACTGTACCCTGCAGGTGATCTTGGATGGGTGCCGGGCTCCTGCCCAGCCTTGGCTGCCTGCCTGCACGAGGGGAAAGCAGAAGAGCGGCTCGCAGCTGGCAGCGGGTAACTGGAATTCCCCAGGCAGCTGCCAGAGCCTGTATCTCCCTCTGCAGCTGCCAAACCCAGCCCTTAGGCTCTGGGAAACACATCCCAGGGTTTTCGGACCTGCACCAGTTGGAGGCCTGGCTTTGGCCAGTGCTGAGTCTATCCCTGGGCATGCTGTGAGGTCTGAGGGAGGACTCAGCATGAACAAGAGGGTCTGTTCCCGATGTAGATCAGTGTGAAGGACTGCCCTGGGGAGCCTCAGGCCACATTCCTGTCTTGACCTGCTGCTGAGTTTCCCCAGGGAGAGGGCAGGATGGAAGAGCTCCAAGCTGGTGACAAGGGAAGGGGACTGGGAAAGGTGCATAGATCACTCCTCCATGCAGCAGTGGAGGATATCTGCTTCTGAGCACAGCACTCGGGACTTATTTTTTTTCCCCCTGCCCCCTGTTCTCTCCATAGGTTGGTTCACCTGGCCATTATCCACTGCGTCCCAGCTGTGGCTCTCTGCTGTATCGCTCATCTGCCCAGGGAGGTGCTGGAGATCCAAAATGATCTTTTCCAGGTATGAGGATGTGATAGGCAGAAGACGGGAGGAAGGGAGGTCCTCCCTCGATAGATGCCCAATCTGTCTCCAGGCCCCCAAACCTGCTTCCTCCAGAGCACGGTGAACATCCCGTGTGAGCAGCCCCTTTCCAGAGAGAGGAAGAAGGGTATGGGAGATACCCTGAGAAAGAGGTGTGACGGCTCCCAGCAGCACAGGGTGAAGGGGTCCTTTACAAGGCCTAGGACATTTCAGACTGCCCTGGATGGTGGAGCAGGCATGGCTTGAATGTGGCAGGGCAGATAACCTGGGAGAGTGAGATGTACCCCCACGGGTGATCCCTGAGCTGAGGCCCGGGGGGGCAGCAAGCTGTTAGCACTGCCCCGGTGTTAGCCACGCTTAGTGCTGGGACAGGGATGGGTTCCTACCTGGCAGCCTGCCCCTGCCAGCAGGCTGGCTCCTGTAGGCTGGTGTGTCTCATCCCGCCTGGTGTCCTGCAGGGCATCCTCCCCTTCCCTGATTTCTGTCCCTACCTCATCCCCAGACCCCGCTGCACCTCGCCGTGTACCTGGAGCAGCCCAGTGTGATCCAGGCACTGATCCACAAGGGAGTGAACCCCGGGCTGCAGGACCGCAACGGCAACACGCCGCTGCACCTAGCCTGCGAGCAGCAGCACATGCAGTGCGCCCAGCAGCTGCTGCAGGGCACAGCCCCACCGCAGGGCACCCCACAGCCCCATGGGCATCACCACGACCTGCAGCTCCAGAACTGGCAAGGTGAGACCCGCAGGCAGCCCGGTGTGGTGCCAGTGGCTGGGTTGGGGCACAGACTATGAGCTGTGTACACAGGAGTCTCGGAGTGCAGCAGAGTGGGCATGAGGATGGGGCTGGTGTGCCTCAGGGTGGATTGGGCTGACTGTGGCTCTCTCTCCACCTCCCCATCCCAGGCCTGGCCTGTCTGCACATCAGTACCTTGAAGGGGAACATCCCGATGATGTCTTTGCTGCTGGAGAGTGGTGCCAACATTGATGTTCGGGTAAGGATGGGCATGGTGCAATGTTTGGGCAAGGCTGAGCATGGTTCATGGCTCCCTTGAGCACTCCCTCCAGCTTCAGGGCAGGCACTGCTGTGGGGATGGGAGGTACTGGATTCTGAGGGAGCAGAACGAAAAGGTCCTTGAGGGGCTGTTGGGTGCTATGACAGCAGTCGGGATGTGGACTGCCCCCTCTGCACTCTGTGAAGTGGGTGCCGTGGGACCCATCTGAGGGGACCCCGCACTCACACCCTTGTGGCCTGCGGGTTGCAGGAGGGCACAAGCGGGAAGACCCCGTTGCACTTGGCCGTGGAGTGCCACAACCGCAGGGCTGTCCAGTTCCTGCTGCGCAGTGGGGCGTACGTGGACGCGCAGATGTACAATGGGTGCACCCCGCTCCACCTCGCCGTGGGCCGCAAGGATGCCGCCATCGCTGCCATGCTCTCACACTGTGGGGCTGACACCCTGCTGAGGAACATGGAGAACGAGACAGCCCAGGACCTCGCTGATGGCAACGATGATGTGAGTCCGTGTGTGGGGAGGCCTGTGCCTCTGCAAGTGTGCTGGGGAGAAGCTCCCCAGGGGAGTTTCTAGTTGTGCCTGTCCTCCCTTATAGGGTGCAGGCAGTGGCTCGGGGGTGCGTGGGGTGGCTGCCTGTTGCCTCAAGCCCTGGGGAAAGCCCATAAAGGTTTTCTTGGCACTTCCCCAGCAAGGTGGGAGGCTTTAGGACTTGAGGGGGGGATCTAGGTCTGGGTCCCTACCCCAGCTCTGTGGACACCTTGGATCTTTATACATCCACACCTTGGCCTTTGCAGCTCCTCGCCTTGCTGCCCTTCGATGACCTGAAGATCTCAGGGAAGCCTGTGGTGTGCTCTGAATGAGCCGCTGGACTCCTTTAGCCTGTTGGGCTGCCTCCTTGCTCTGCGCTGCTGCCTGCTGGGACCTTGCCTGCCTGCAGTTCAGCGGCAGCAGCACCACTGTGGGACACCTGTCAGCCCCTCTCCTCTTTGGAAAAGCTCTGTTGGCCTCAGGCTGCCTTCCCAGAGGGAAGAAGGCAGCACCATGAGCACTACACAGGGGAGGCTTTTCCTTGAGCATTTGTGCCCAGCAGCAGGATTGAACAGGGGGCTCTAGCTGACACAGGGAAGGAGCAGAAGACGACTCCTTTACACACTGCATGGTGGACAGAGCATCCTCTGGCATCCCCCCAGATGCCATCAGAGTAAGCGTGGGGTGAGGTGAATGAACGCTCACTCTAATAAACGTTTGTTCTTGCTGCGGGCACCTGAGGTCTCATGTGATCAAACCCACGCTGCTCCCCCGCAGCATCAGGAGGCTGAGCATCACCCTGGGGGCCAGGCACAGGGCTGCAGGGGCTTCCCCAGCCCTTCTGCTCCCTCCAGGCCTTTGCACAGCAGAAGGTGAGTGGGAACACAGGGGCTTCCCCACTTGCAAAGCCTTTCCAGTGCTCATGGCTGAGGCTGGGGGATCCCAGCCTGGTGTTTTCATTCCCGTGCTGTCCTGCCGAGCTTCTGGGCTGAAGAAAGAGCATAGGAGATGCTGGAAGACCAGGTTGTGGATCCCTGCTTCTGCTGTCGTGCCTGACATCTTGCTGCCTTGTTGTGCTGTGGTTTCCTCTTGTGCGGAGGATACAAAGACCCTGCCCCATCTCCTGCCTTGGGAGGGTGTTAAAAAACATGGGGCATGGGTCTTCCCTGGGTTTTAGCTTCCCTCAAGCTGAGAGGGGAGGAGATGGCAGGGTTAATTCCACATCCCTACTGATGTTCAGCTCACTCCCCTTCCCTGCCTCCTCCCCAAGCCCGAGAAGCATATGTGAGGCATTAAGGAACCAGCAGCCAAAGGGAATGAAGACACGGAGTGTGCCTGACCCTGCCTCAGCCGCTGAAATTCCCCACTTGATGCCCGGGAGCAGCTTCTATTGCTTGGGGCAAATCCTGGGTGGTGCAATCGCACAAGATGCTCTGCAGTGAGCAGTGTGCTGCTGTTGTCTTCCTCCCTTCGTGGAAAGACAGTAAGGGAATGCTGTAAGGGAGGCAGCATGGGCTCCCTGCAGACCTCGCTGTAGCTGGCCCAGTCTCCTCAGCATCCCTGGGCTGGATTGTTCTGTTTCTTTTGACTCTTTGCCTCTCAGCCCTGCTGCCAATGAGCCATGTTCTGCTCATAGGGCTCAGCCAGTGCCTGCCAGGAGATGGTGCCCCATGGGACAGGGAGTGTGGGGCACTCCTGGGAGCTATGGGTGCTGCTGGTGGTGCTGGGGTTGCAGCTGGTGGGGAGGGGAGGGCAAAGGCAGAAGGCAGTGATCTGCACTGGTTTTGTCATTGTTTTTAAATGAAACGAGGGTGGGTGGTTGTTTTGAAGATCTCTTGTAAAGCGTTACTGGTGTCCGCCTGAGGGCGGCAGCCGGCCCTGCAGCCTCCCCCGGGCGCTGGCCCGGCCAGCTCGGGGCCGGGGCTGGAGGAGGCAGCGGTGTGTGCCTGGGGCAGAGCCTGCGGCCGCTCTCGGCTCTCTCTCCGTTCTGGTGCCCGGCCTGGAGCCGGGGCCTCCCGGACCCTCCGTCCTTTCCTCCCCCTGCTCCACTGTTCACGGGTCGCTCCTGCCGGCGAGACCCAGCGCGGCCGGACTCTGCCGGGGGCACGGCGCCGCTCCTCCGGAGCGACAGGGGGCGCTGTGAGCTGCCGCTGCGCACCCACAGGACGCGTGTTCCGCCACCGCTGCCGCCGCCGGGAGCGGAGCACAGGGGAGCCGGCCGGGAGCGGGGCCGGGGCCGGGCCGGGCGCAAGGTGGGTATCGGGGCTGGGGTGGGAGCGGAGGGCGGCAGCGGTGTCCCCCTCGGCAAGGGGGCAAGGGTGGGAGAGGGCTGCCGGCCCGTTCGCGGAGGACGTGGCCGCCGAGCCGGGAGGTGTCCC
>JAVHNF010060093.1:23316-40326 GCA_034783455.1 Micropsitta finschii | reverse complement strand
GATCTAGATATCACATCTGTGAGTGCATGTATGCTATGTCTGGATCTTCAGAAAGGCAGCCTGATATTTTATTTTTAAACCTTAGCTCCTTTTGCAAAGCTCCACGTGCAATAACTCCACTCCTGAAGGTTGAAAGATGGTAGGTCAGCTCAATTGACGTGTACAAGTCTTCATGGGCTGGTGTCTCAAACTCTTTACCCTCAGTTGTCTTTCTATTTCTTTCTGTGTTGTTAGTTCTTAACTTGCCAATAAAAGCAGGACGATCTTCCAATACTACTTTTTTCATGATTTGGTATGACATTCATCCCATTTGAACTACAGTGATAGCATAGATACATCTTTCACATGCTCCACTGAAAAGAAATTTTCCTTTTGAGAAATCTAAGAAATGTCATGGTCTGCAGAAATGAAGCTTCTTAGAGTAATGCACTTTATTTCATTTTATGTCTGTTACATAAGAAAAAATGAATTAAGCTTTATCAAAGAGAATGAGTCTATTGAAAACTTTTACTCTACCCTGAGAAGTATCTTGATTCAGTGGCTGGAGTCCTTGGAGAAAGCCACTGAAGAAATCTTAATGATGGAGATGGTATTGAAGTTTTAGTAGTTTAATATTTAGAAAACCTCCACATTTATGGCATAGGCATAAATGCCTGGTTCTGAGTAATCAATAACACTAGGAAATGATGTCTGCTTCCAATAGGACATAGTTTCCGTAAATGAAGTGATGTGCTTGCCACATAACATATGTTTTGCAGATGTAACATATGTCTGCAAGACTGTGCCCTTTCCCTATTGATAGTATTCTCTCTCCATTTCATTTCTCTCTGGGAATACCCAGAAACTTCAGAGGAATACAAAATTAGGGATTAAAAGGTAGATGCAGCAAAGATACTAAACTGTTTAGAATGTAGCTGCTTCATCTTTAGGTTTTTTGACTCCAAAGTGCCATGTAGAAGAAATATGCGCCTGATGTATGCATTTTCTTTACTGTATTCATATACCTCAGATCCAGAGGGATGCTTCCCTAATGTCTGTGATCCAAGAAGACTATTAGACAGAGGGGAAGATCAAGCTCAGTTTTCTGCTCAGGCTGAAAAGGTTCAGTTTACTATTCTCATTTCTATGGGAGAATCTTAATTACAATGCTAGGTTTCCAGTTATTTTCTCCAAAAGCTGTTCAGAAAGCCCTGGCAATGGTAGGATGGATCCTGTATTTAAAGCTATGGCACTGTGACAGCAGATAGAGATGACCTCCTCTGCACTGATGTAGGAGGTGTTGAATATGCCTCCAGAAGTTTCTCACTTCTTGACAGTTGGATGATGACTTAGCCAGGTCATTCAAAACATTAGTTCAAATTGTGCAGTTTACCATAGCTAATTGTAAATGAAGTGGGTCAGATTGAGCTCACACAAATTTGCTTTGTGGGAGAACACCCTTTGAAAGACAAAAGATGTCACAAATTAGTGGGTGGCTGTAATATCATAAAGTTGCACAGCTGTTTACAAGGCAAACATCTGACTTAAGCCTTCATCTTCCTCCACTAAGACAAAGAAGACTTTAGCAGTTCATAAGCAGATTCAGCTTGCTTCCACTGCTGCGCTCCAATTACACCGAAGAGAATCACCTGCCATCCTCAAGGCAGTCAGCTGCTTCTCACCAAATCTTATAGCTGTAGTTCACTATTTTGCTAAATTCTCCTACTAGAACTAGATGATGGTGTCTAAAAAGAAACAGATGAAAAAAAAAAAAATTACTCAGCAATGAGAGAAGAACTCCAACATGGGAATAGAGCAGATAAAATGGAAGAGAATGCATAGTAATCTATCTACTTGTAGGTGGAGTTTTATCAGGAGTATTTTGGTATCTAAATATTTGCTATTATTGCTATCCATGTATTACAAAAAGCATGTTTCTTTCAGTGCTTTTATAAGTTTTTATAATAGTGAATTGAGGAGTACTTCACAGAGAGGAATGCTTTTGGACAATAAATGACAATGTTTCTTAATTGTCTTTTCCTGTGAAATCCATGGGATATGTTTCTTCCATGGCTGATTTTGCTACTGCAGAGTAGCTAGTAGCATGTAAAGCAAAATATTTAAAAAAATAATAATAAAGATGTAAAATATTTTTGTTATATTTTTGGCCTTCATAAAAGTCCTTTGATAGTATTTTTGTGTTTCATGACTAAATTTGAGAGATTAAAATAAAGGTTAATTCCTCATTTCTTCTTCTGTCGGCTTTTTGCTTCAATTTCAATGACATTTAGGAGAGAAGAAAATCTGTAGTGAGATAAGCTAGCGTATTGTGAAAAGAAGAATTAGGAGAAGTGTAATTTAGTTATGCAAAAAGATATTTCTTTCTTTAAATGTCCAAGCGAGCTTTGGGGTGCTGCTACCAGAAGTGAAGGGTAAAGGATGTGAAACATCAGGAATAAATAGGGTGAAAAAAAAGGTAAGCATATGAAATGAAACAGTAATTTTTTTTGTGTTACCTGAGATAATCAGTATTTTCTTTCTCCATGTCGTGGTTTAAACCCAGCCATGAAGCTCTTTCACTCACTCCCCCGTTCCTCCTCACACTCCCGGAGGTTTGGGGAGGAGAATCAGAAGAATGTAACTCCCACTGGTTGAGATAAGAACAGTTTAGTAACTAAACTGTAACACAAATCACTACTGCTACCACCAATAATAATGATAAGGGAAATACCAAGGGAAGAGAATGAAACACCTCACGACCAGCTGACCAATACCTCACCCCCACCCAGCAGTGATCTAGCCCTTCTGGGTAACTCCCAGTTTACATCCTGGGCATGATGTGCTGTGGTATGGAATACCTCTTTGGCTAGTTTGGGTCAGGTGTCCTGTCTTTGCTTTCTCCCGGCTTCCCCCCCTCCCTGGCAGAGCATGAGCCTCAGAAAGTCCTTGGTCAGACTAAACATTTGAGCAATAACTAAAAACATCAGTGTTATCAGCATTGTTCCCAGGCCGAAAGTCAAAACCACAGCACTGCACCAGCTACTAAGAAGGAGGAAAATGACTGCTACTGCTGAACCCAGGACAGGTATCTAGGAGAAAGTTTTCCTCAGCAGCTCCCCTTAACACTCCTGCAGCCATGGCTTGAGCTGTCCTGTAGTCTCAGGGATTCCCCAGGGTATTCACCAAACTTAAAAGCTGTCTCACATCTGGGTGTTTCCATCCATTTGTTCCACGATCAGGAAAGTGAGCAGCAGTCTAGTCCATATCTTCTTCATAATATTCCTTCCAAGCCGTTGCTGTTTTCTAGTTAATCCTTTCCCAGCTTAACATCTGGAGTAACTTAGTCTGAATGTTACTGTGAAAATGCATGTGTCTCTTCACTGTTGGGTAAGGGGGTCACTATTTATACAGTTAATGAACCTGATCAACAGTGTGGGAGCTTTCGTTTTCACTTGTTTGGCTGGGGATGGTCTAAGTTCAGAGAGAACTGGGGAGAAAGTGGGCACAAATGGGACTTCTAGGGCTAGTGTGAGACAGAGAAATGGCCCCAGGGTCCAAGGCAAGGGCTGGATATTTGCATAGGAATACCGCCCACATATCCCAGAGTGTGCATGACTGCTTGTTTGAGATGTCAAGTTAGTACTAGAGATTTATTTGAGATAGATGGGATGAATCACAGAGTGGGATTTATCTATGTAAATTGCCTTGGATGGCTACTTTAAAGTTGATGAGCCTGGCCTCTAACATTTAGATGGTTAAAACTGTATGCATGAAACCGTTCCCTGCAGAAATATCCTGGGGACAGTACTGTGGGAGTGCCAGGTGGGAATAATGGAGGGGATAAAGGGCTTTGGAATATACTAACAGATCAGAATCTGACTATGAGCCACTAATGAGAAGCTTCCTCGAAGCACAGTGCTTAGATGTGTCAATTAAGGTAATTGTAGAAAAAAAATGAGACATATTCATGGAGGTGTGTGTAGCTCTGGCATTTTCTGGATTCTGCAAATTACAAAAGCCTGATTAGTTTGTATGATTTGAAATTTAGTGTTGGGAAAGGTAAATGTATTTAGATTGGTTTCATATTACACTCTTTTTTATTTTTTTAGAATAAACCTTATCAGAAATTAGCTGCCTGAAGAGATATGCAGGCACAGAAGAAATTAGTCATCAAAGACAAATGCCAGCCTGAAGCTGAACAGACCTGAGTCTCCATTATCAGGTTTAAAAGGGGCAGCAGACAACTAGAGAAAAAGTCCTTTGAAATGGAGCCAGCCCAGGTTCAGCCCATCAGGGACCACATTTAGATTTCCTGCGTTTTCTTAAGCACTCTAATTTGACGTACTCTTAAAGATGACGTGAGGGTATGATTATGTGTAATTCAGCTTCTGTTTTCTTCCTCTGCTTAAGTTTCTAAAAATTTCTCACACTAATTTAATTCTATGTATCCTAAATGCATCCTCACATATAGAGGTAATTTGCAGTGAGTAGTTCTTAAGTTTAATTTAATTTAAGGCATTCTGTTTGTTGGTTTTTGCCTATTTTTTTGTTCACATGATACTTCACATTGGGATATTTTATAGGATGTCTTTTTGCTTGTGAACAATTTGGGACTGCATACAAGAAGGAGATGCAGGGTATTCCCTCCAACACGGCATGACTAAAAGAAGAAGGGTACGTATGGGTGTTTATCCATCACACAAGGGTGTATGTTAAAGTCATTGAAGTATGTGAAAGCAAGCTTACAGGAGCCATTGTTCCCCCCCCATCCTGCTGGAAGGAACAGGAGCTGCCCTGCTGAGGGGAAGAAGACCATAAAAAGTTCAACTTTGCTTCTCACTGATTTCTCTGCCACTCTTGAGCTGTGGGAGAGGCAGAAAGGAACTGCAGTTCTTGAGTGAGCATTTCTTTCCTGATCATCTCACAGCTATGCACTACGCTTCACACAGAGAGGGGCTGAGTTTATTTCTAACTTTAATAGGAATTTAGTAGCCATAAATTGCATCAAATGTCAAATTCTTATGAAGTACTTGGTAAACCTGGAGAAAGGAATAGCAGTGTCAGTGGTGTGTATTCACATTTTGTAATGTGCAGTGCTGTTGATCACCACAGGTCTATTAACTCCATTTGACACTATAATTCTGCATAATTTAAAACAACACAATGTTTTTTTCATTAAATACATGCTAACACATCAAGGCGGTGGATCTCTTACGTATGGAATCACAAATTCTGGAAGATAGAAGACAATTAGATAGGTGAAGTATCACCAATGTTTTGAAGTCAGTGTAAAGACTCCAGCTGAGTTCAGAAAGCTATACTCAGATTTTAAAAGAGCACCTCTCCAGCCTTCTGTGCAGGCAAGCTGCCTGCTGCCAGTGGTAATCAGTGCATAGAGATAGATTAGTTGGCGTTTTAGATATCACAACTGGTGACAGTAAAATTTTCATGCTCATACTTAATCCATCAGGTTGTACATAATACCTGTCTTAGAGAACAGTGCCGTGATTTCAGAATTTGTTTTCAGAATTCAAAGCAGTTTATAGTATTCAGTTCTAAAAGACTGAAAACGTGAGCTCCATATGTTTTTAAGGTAAAATGCAGTGTGAGTGAGCAATTTTCATTATGCCTTTAATTTGCTGTACACAGTCCAACGTTGCTCTTTTTCTTGTGCTACCATATTTTTGAAACTGTTTGTTGGTTTTGTGGTCATGGTGCTTCTTCCACTTTTAACGTGCTTCTCTTGTGACATTTTTTTTTCTTACTTTTTCTTTTCTTAGAAATGTCTTCCTCCCCTCCCTCTCCTGAAAATATTACTGAGGTCTTTTACTAGAACAATAACTCTTACAAAGTGTCCTCCACTTAGCATAATGAAGTTCATTAACTTTAGCTTTAAGCAATAAAACTTTGCAATAAATATGTTGATCTTACACATGCCCGAGTTGCACTATGTAAACCAGAGAAACTTTGAAGTCAACAGAAATACTATCTGAGACAGTGGTAGCTGGGCTTTTTGAGATAACTTGAGACTGAAAATAGCTCATAGTATATCAAAGCAAGAATTATATGAGCTATAACGATAAGATTGCTAGTTGGGAAGCAAGACTATGTGAAATTGAAGGAATATCCTGATAGCATTGTATTAGCTTTCATGAATTCTGGATGATATTGTGCATGTTTTCCTCAGTTGCCATACCTCTCTGAGCAGCCCCTGCTCACTCCCCCAGTTCAAGTGATTTGAAAGACCTGTCACTGTCATTATTCACCACTCCCTCCACCTACAATTCTGTCATAGAAATTTAGTTTTATTTTGGCTCTGATAAAAATGTTACATCTAAGCGAGTCCTTCCAGACAATATATAAATACATCTTCCCCTGTGATCCGTTGGGTTTCATCTCATGAATGGTAGTCGGCAGTTCTTTAACCTGTTCTGCATTTGCTGTCTTGAAAGTTTAATTTTTGAAGCCAAGTGATGTCTTTTTATATATATATGTGTGAATTATATATAATATATATACATGTTATATGCCTTACCTAAATCGTCAGCATGCTTAGTTACATCAGCATGCTTAGTTTTACCAGCAAAATCCCAGTATCTTTAAGAGCATACGTTGAATTCGCAAGATCTGTTTCCATAAGCCCATGTCAGTGGACATAATTGTCCATCCTTTTCACTTCAGACCTATGTAAAGTCCTGCTGGAGTGTTTCTGGCTTTTAAAAGTCTTTCAGATGCTTTAGGAGTGGATGCTTGGTTTGAGTGTTGACCATCAATCAAAGTTGTCCTCTGTGCTTGCATCAGCCTGGTGTTCTGGCCACCATTCACTCATGCTGTGCACACACAGACACACTTTCCTGTCCTGTTTTGCTGATCAGGACACTCATCTTCCTGAAAGGCTTGTCTCAGGGTTGTGGCATTATATTTTCCTTGGTCTAGTACATAGACTAGAATACGTAATGCTTTTTGTGCAGCTCATCATGCGTTGGTAATGCTTACACTGACCAAAAGCTTCCTTTTTCTCTGCTTGTTGTTTATCCCTGTGCTTACATGTGAAAATAGAGCTTTCTAGGTAGGATGGGCCTAAACTGTTGGCCTCTGTGCTAAAATGGGCTTAAACTCCCATTCAGGAAGTTTACAGTGTTGGCTAAACCTGATAGATGAGTGCTCATTGAGGTTTTCCAGGGGTCATCAGCAAATCCTGCTGCTCTAGAGATGCAGCCTGTGGGTGGGTGTAAGTGAGATCCCCAGCAGTCTGTTGCTGCATAACTTTTCTGTGTCTGGGATAGTTCTAGTTTTTGACCCCAGATTTGCCTCAGGAATTCAGTTGCTCAGGAATGTGTTCTGCTTGTGGGAGTACCAGTCTCTTTAAATGATTTCTGCTCTCTTTCAGGAGAAGAAGTTGCCCTGTACTGTGCCAAGTATCTTCCTGAGATAATCAAAGACCAGAAGGCCTATAAGGAGGGCAAATTGCAAAAGGTAAAAATCTAGCTCTGCCTTGAAACAAGTAAGCACCACTGCAGAGGAAAGCTCTTGTTTCATACCTAATGTTTATATGCATAGCGCTGTCCCCACAAGCTCTGTCTGCCATGTCTTCCATTTAATTTTCTTATTTCTAGGAGCAAACACCAAGTGTGATTTATTTTCAAAGCTAAAGCTTCTTCTATTTTCCAGCTTTTTTTTCTTTTGCCTGTTTTGTTTTGTTTTTTAATTTTCAAACTCATTCCAGTCAAAGGCATGGGCTGGTTATTGGAGTGGTTTTGGTGTGCTGTTTGGGGGGGGCAGGTGTAGCTTTTGTCAGAGGTGAGAGGTTAGTTCATGTCTTGCTTCCACCAAGCAATCCCTCTGTTGTAATTCTCCTTCATAGTGCTAAGGCCTCATCTGATGTCAGATGTCCAGTGGGTTGGTGCTGGGCTCTCTAGCAGTGTGGGTGAGGGGAAAGCAGTCCCTCCAGAACTTCTACATTTACATGTAGACTGAGGATAGCCTTCAAGGCAAACTTGAATCAGTTTGTGGCTCTTGCTCTAGGCTGAAACACCCCAGTATCATGCTTTGCTGACCCCATGCTGGCTGCACTTGCTGACTGCAAGTAAGCCTGTCTGCTGAGCAGAGGAGCCTGCATGCTGAGCCATTACACAGCGGCTTTAATAATATCCTGTCCTCAGGCTCCTGTGGGGTACAGCAAGGCTTGTGGTGCCTTGTTCACTGAGATCCTCCAGGAGAAGCTGTGTCACTGTGGGACAGATGAGCAGACAGGGAGGTGCATTGAATGCTGTCTGCATGGCAAGGTCTGGGGGGGTGATCTGTGGCACAAAGTCTAGTAGGAGGCCAGTAATGACCACTGTACCACCAGGATCAGTGCTGGATCCAGTCCCATTTAACATCTTTGTGAATGATCTGGATGCTCGGGCAGGTTTGCAGGTGACCTGAGCTGGAAGGAGCAGCTGTACACAAAGGTTGTACCGCTCTGTCATGCAGAGGGACCCAGACAAGTAGAGAAATGGGCTGAACCTCAGGAAGTTCAGCAAGGGGAAGTGCAAAGGCCTGCTCCTGGGTATGAACAAACTCCCCACTCCAGCACCTGCTGGGTGCTGCCCAGTGAGAAAGCAGCTCAGCAAAGGCCATGGGGTCCTGGTGAACACAGAGTTGACCATGAACCAGCCATGTGCCCTTGCTGCAAAGGTGGTGAATGGTGTCCTGGGCTACATTAGAAAAAGCATTGCCAGTTGAGGGGGTGATGATGCTTCCGCTCTGCTCAGTGCTGGTAAGGCCACCCTGTGAGCACTGGGCCCAGTGCTGGGCTCCCCCGCGCAAGAGGAATACAGGCAGACTGGAGATCTTCAGTCCAGCAAGGGGCCAAGGTGGTGGAGGGAACTGCATCATCTCTGCTAAGGGGAAAGGCTGATGGAGCTGGGATGGCTCAGCCTGGAACAGATCAGACTCTGGGGGATGCAGTCTATGTCTGTAAATCCCTGCAGGGAGGGTACCAAGAGGATGGAGCCAGGCTTTTCTAAATGGTGCCCAGTATCAGGACTGAAGGCAACAGACATAAACTGGACCGCAGGAGGTTCCCTCTAAATATCAGAAAACCCTTTTCAGTGTGAGGGTGACCAAGCACTGGCACAGGTTGCTCAGGGAACTCCATCTTTGGAGCTCTTCAGAAGCTGCCTGGACATGATCTTTGGTAACCAGCTCTGTGTGTGCCTGCTGGAGCAGGGTGTTGGATCAGGTGGACCCCAAAGGTCCTTGCCAGCTTCAGCCATTCTGTGATTCTCTATGGTCTGTGCTCTGAAAGAAACTTGATTGCACAGCATGACAGGCAGGCATTCTGTAAAGAAGGTGAAACTGCACACTCTTTATGTCTGTGTTCATACATAGGCCCTGGAAGATGCTTTCTTAGCCATAGATGCCAAGCTTACCACTGAGGAGGTGATAAAAGAGCTCTCTCAAATGGCTGGGCGACCCCAAGATGATGAAGATGAGAAGGAGAAGGTTGCTGATGAAGATGATGGTAAGTCAAATGCCACTGAATACACAAGACTGCAGCTCCAGGACAGGGACTGAGAGCAGGTGGGCCTGGCCTTCTTTAGCAGGTTTTCTTCCCAAATTTCAGTTGGTGTTGACCTGCACAACCTCAGTACCATTTATTGTTTCAGGCTGGTACTAGGGGAATTCTGATTCATTTGTTAGCTTAATCCTGTAAATAATCCTATAAAAACTCCCACAGTTTTCCACAGGGCTTCCTCCATTGTGTGCAGAGTTCTAGGATATGTCAGAAACCTCTGAGCTGGGAGGTGGGCTAGGTTTTGAAAGTGAGACTGTGATGTCTGGTGCTTAGATCTCCCGAGCTGGTGGCAGACACCAGCTGCAGGCAGGATTGAAGTAGATTCTGGTCTCTTCAGCAATATCTTTTGCGCAAATGTTCTTCTCCACCAGCAAGTAGTTTTCAGACCATGAAGCCAGCTAGAAGGTAAATACCAGGGTGGAATCTTTTGCTGCTCTCAGCTGAATATCTCATGACTAGCCTTGAAGCAGATGTAAAGTGATACCATTGCCTTGAACATTGCATGGTGTCTGGAAGTGCTGAATTTGTGGCAATTGTTCTCCAGCTGACAGGGACAAAGTGGGATTTTGGTTGGTTGGGTGTTTGGTTGTTTTTTTTTTTCTTTGTCCTGTGTTTTTAGGAGTATTTTAGATATAGATGTTTCTTTCCCTTTTGGGATTAAATAGGAAAAAAATTAGCAACCAAGTGGATGTCAATAGGGAAGTGGTGGTCATTGGCTCATAGTTTAGGGAAAGTCATTCTATTTTCTGTCTAGTATGGAGATGGTGCATTCACTACCTAAAAGCTATTTCATCATCTCTTTCTAAGCTGGTTGGGATCTCTGGGGTGCTTCAGGCCCATGGAGCAACTGCTATAACAAAATCTTCTCATTCCCAGTTGCAGTATTAATGAACAGATCTCTACATGAACGTGGTCTTTCTGCTTCCCCCACAGCTTCAGATAACCCTGCTCTTGTGAGGTTCTTCACCCTCTAACCTTAAGTCTGATTTAAACACACTGTGCTGCCCACAAGTCAGCCAGGTAGCATCAGAGGCTGGAGGCATTAGGGGAGCTTGCAGGCTGCATGCATCAGCTGTGGTTATAAGCCATTCCCCTACCATTTGCTTATTGGTCATCTGCAGTGCCTGGAAGCTGTGGAATGGTGTAAGCCTGGCTGCTAGGGAGCATTGTTCCTGCTAGGGAGCAGCCTGTTGAGCATTGCTGAAACTTATCTGCAATAGCAACATCCAGCCAGGGCAGCTCACTGCTGAACTCTGTGTGTGCTGCACAGTGCTGCTGTGGTGACATACTCTGTTTTCTGACCTTCCTTGTCCTCATCCTCCCTCCCCCTTTGCATTTTTAGTGGATAATGAGGAAGCTGCTCTTCTGCATGAAGAAGCCACAATGACCATTGAGGAACTTCTCACACGTTATGGACAAAACTGCACCAAGAACCTCAAAAACAAGTCTTTAGCTCCAGCTGGGGAGAACGCTGCAGAGGGGACAGGCAAGCAGCATGATGGGGAGTCAAATATGAATGGAGAGGCTGACCCAGGGGAGCTTACCGACCACAAGGAGAGGAAGAATGGGAAGCCAGATGAAGAAATCACGGGTATTTCCTCCACCTCAGACAAAGCCAGCGCTGGAGGCAACAGCCCTGCTCTGCAGAAGCCTGAAGCAGGCAAAGGTGACGAGGCCGTCACCTCTTCTACTGGGGAGGCCGGGCCCTCCTGCTCCTCTACAGGAAAGCCCCAGCGCACAACCAAATCCAAATTTTTTGAGGACAGTGAGGATGAGTCAGATGAGGTTGAGGAAGAGGAGGAAGACAGTGAGGTAGGAAACAGCACTGGGACAGAGTGGCCTTCTGTCTGGGCAGAATGCATTGCTTACTGTGGTACTTGATCTATGAGCCTCTGGCTCATCCTAGGTATATCCTAGGAGTAGGTTTTTCAGGCTGATACTTTGAGACCATCTCATGGGAGCATTGGGAATTGTTTAGATAACCCTGAAGGAAACATACCCTCATCTGTGCAGCAGCCATTGGTTTTGCTGCATGCACCATCCCTTCATTAACTGTGGTAGTTGAAACTAGCTGCTCTGATTGTAGACATCAGGTGTGGGGGAAATGTACCAAGTCATCTCACTCTTCTGGGGCAAATTACCATCTGTCCCCAGAATGGAGGGACCAGCTGTCTGGGGAGGGCACTGAAAGTGTCTTGTGTGACTCCTGGTGTTCTCTCTCATTTCTTATAGGAATGCAGTGAAGATGAGGATGGTTATAGCAGTGAAGAGGCAGAGAATGAAGATGATGAAGATGACACTGAAGAAGCAGAGGAGGATGAGGATGAAGAGGAAGAAATGTTGTTACCAGGCATGGAGGGGAAAGAGGAGGTGCACACCCTGTTCTTCTGTTCTGTGGCATAGGATGAAGCCAAGGGCACTTGGGAGGGAGCTCAGCAAGGCGATGTTTTATCCTCATTCTTTGTTCAGATGAGGATAAAACATCCATTTTGTTCTCTTGAGGCTGAACACAGCTGCTGAGAGCCTGACTTTATGCAAAAGCCTAAGGGATAGGGCATGGATTTGGGCAACAGGTTGAGATCAGTGAGGCTGACCCCACTGCTGGGTTTGCTGTGCTTAGAAACCGCTGTGGGGTTGGTGTGGAAGGAGAGTACAGGACAGGAGCAGGACTGCTCTGCTAGCACTGCTGCTCCTGGGGCAGAGCATTGCTCCTTGCCAGGCCCAGGCTGTGGCCTTTCAGCCCATGGCAGTGCTGGCCAATGGGCCAGGGACCTAGGATGTTAGGGAAAAGGGAGACTGTGGCTTTCAAGTACCAACCTTTTCTCTTTGGAGAGATGCCCCAGCTTCTGCTTGAAGGCTGGGGCTACAATCAACACAATAGAGCTGATGGTACAGCAGGACGTGTTGAGCACTGGAGAACCCTGAACCACTGATGTTTTGTGAGGCTGGAATGGAGGTAGTGCTTGACCCTGCTTCTCAATGAACACGCTCCTGCTGTGTTTCACAATTTCTCCATTGTTCTGTGTATGCTTATGGAAAGAAAGGGTGAGACACAGCACCTCAGGGTTTGGGACACTGCTGGGTCTGTGGTGGCTACTGCCAGTTCCCTATTGACATGATAATGGAGAAAAAGAAAGGAGCCTCAGAAAAATCATTTGTCTCTTTCAGCCTGGCTCTGACAGTGGTACAACTGCTGTCGTGGCACTTATTCGGGGCAAGCAGCTAATCGTGGCTAATGCTGGAGACTCTCGTTGCGTGGTGTCAGAAGGTGGCAAAGCCGTCGACATGTCGTATGACCACAAGCCAGAGGATGAGGTGGAGCTGGCCAGGATAAAGAATGCTGGTAGCAAGGTCACCATGGATGGGAGAGTGAATGGTGGTCTCAACCTCTCCAGAGCAATCGGTGAGCAACAATGGGGGTGGATGCTGGCATGGCTTTGGCCTCCAGAGTGCTGTGCTTGGGACATCCAGGCTTCCAGCACATACCAGCTGCTAAGTTTAAGGAACAGTTTTTAACTAGATGATGAGTGGAACCTATTCAGTGTTTGATGTGGTGGGATTTCAGTCTAACTAGAGAAAATGGCTGTGAAACTGGTAGATATCAGTGCAGAGCAACACTTAGCACTTACCAGCTAGCCTTATCAGATGCGGGGCACTTTGGGGTGAAAAGACGCTGAACTGGTAAAGGTACCTCTTTCTCATTTTATGGTAAAAGTATGTGGCAGCTGTGTCTGTCTGATGGGTCAACAGCTGTATCTGCCCTGGCTGTGGGAGGACAGGCTCTGATTCTGCTGGGGCTGCCCTTTGACAGAGCAGGGTTTCTCATGGTTCAGGGGTAGGAAGCACTGCCAGGGCCCAACCAAAGAAAAAGTAATCCTCCTCTCCACCACAGGTGATCACTTCTACAAGCGGAACAAGAATCTGCCTCCAGAAGAACAGATGATTTCTGCTTTGCCTGACATCAAAGTGCTGACAATAAATGATGACCACGACTTCATGGTCATTGCCTGTGATGGAATCTGGTGAGTTGTGAAGGAGCTGTGTCTCTCGGAATCACTACTGTGGTGTTTCTCTGGAACTGAGCCTTGAAGGCCCTGGGACCCTGGCTGCTAGTTAGGTACTATGGTATGACTGCTCCCTTCGCTTGCCCTTCTGACCTCTCCACTCTATGCAGGAATGTGATGAGCAGCCAGGAAGTGGTGGATTTCATCCAGTCCAAGATCACCCAAAAGGATGAGAATGGAGTCTTGAGGCCGCTCTCCTCCATTGTAGAAGAGGTAAGGTCCAGAGTTTCACCATCTCTTCAGCACACAGTGTTTCTGCATCCCAGCTTGGTGCCTGACTCTGCCCTCCCTCTCGATCAGGCTGGTTTGTTCAGCATTTGAGGTGTCTGGGCTGCAACGTTGGGGTTGACCTTTAGGTTGTTGTCAAGCTGAAAGTTTCTGTCCACTTCCAGACAACCAGGGCTGCTGAGGCTGTTTCTGTCCCGTGTCTGGCTGTGAACAGCATTTTGAGCCCAGTCCTCACGGTTGTGGCCTGGCAGCCCCTAAGCCATTGTCAGTTGCTATAAGGTGTCTAGTGTCTCATTTATTCTTAGTGCTCTACCTGTGCTCTCTGCTAACCTGTCCTGTCCCTCTTCAGCTGCTGGATCAGTGTTTGGCTCCAGACACCTCAGGGGACGGCACCGGCTGCGATAACATGACCTGCATCATTATCAGTTTCAAACCCCGTAATGCACATCCACCTGCTGAGAGTGGGAAGCGGAAACTGGAGGACGTGGCAGCACCAGCAGAAGAGAATGGTGGCGATAACAAGAAGAAGGCCAAGCTGGAATAGCAGGCCTTGCACAGGGACTTTGCTGTGCGCTCACCAGACTCGTTTCTTAAACATGCTGAATTCAAGACTTCGAAGTCTTGTCCTTTTTTTAGCCTTAGCAGAGGCCTTGTTTGTCCGTGTCTGGGGTGGGGGGTGGGTCTGGTTAGCAAAGGCATGTCGCACTGTTCATCTGTAACCATTCCAAAGAGGGAGCTGAGAACACAGTTGCGCGCGGGAGCAGCCACCAGCCACAGCGCAGGAACCCGCTGCAGCCTGTGAGCAGAGAGCCCTGTGGGTAGGAGGATGTCCCCCCATTGTCTCCATGTGGTTGTTGCCATTTCTGTGCCTGTGAATTTCTGTTCAGAGGGAAGAACTTTTTCACTGTTGAGGTTTTTTTAATCTGCACCCGATTATTTAAGGCCCTTTGTTTTTATTTGTGAAACAATCTGGCTGTGGTGCTGCCGCCACACCGTGTTCTGTTGTACACTTTCAATCAGTACTTTTTTCAAACTAAAAGCCCAAAAAACATAGATGTGCTTCTGGTCCTTGGTTCTTTCCTGGAACGTGGGGGGTGAGGAAGGTGGGATGTGGAGGAGAATGTCTCTGTCTCAGGGCACTGGGGGGAATGGCTGCAGCTCACAAGAAGGAGCTCACCATGTGGTTGCAGAGTGCCAGCTCCTGCTGTGTGCTTGGGCCTGCTGCCTCTCTTGCTCAGCTGAGGACAGTCGGTTGTACACAGAGCAGAAGGCAAGTCTCTAAAGACAGTTTATGTCTCACCCTCCTGAGGTGACTTGCCTGCAGCATGCTGCACTCCATCGACTGTGTGAACTGTTTGCTCTCTTCAAGGTATGACAACAGGCAGCTCCTACCTGATGTGCTGGAAGGTGTAAAGCTTGTACATGTCAGTACTGCAGCCACTCCTGCAGGAGTGATGCCTCTGGGCTATGAACCACTGAAGGAAAGGTTGGCTGCCATTCCCTGCTGTTGTGCACCTTCCACCTGGCATGGTGTGGAAGTGCAGGGAAGCACAGATGAACCTTGCAGGCAAGGGCACCCAGCACAACTTCTTCCAGCTGTTCAGGGGTTCCTGCGTCTCAGGGAAGTGCCCTTGACAATGCCTTGCACTCAGTTTTCCCTCTGAAGATGAAACCCACCCTCCTGGTCCTGATCTGTTCTTTCAGCTTCTGCAGTTCAGTCATTCTGGATGAGTGCATCTCATGTCATCTTTGAACCCCTCCATGGTGGCCCTGAGATTAAGCCTCTGTGTCTAGTGACTCCAGTGATGACATGTCCAGACATTAACTGTTTTAGTCCCTGGATTATACATGCTGGGCTCCTGCAGCCATGCTCAGGGCTGAAAGTTCAGAGCCACAAACCCCTGCAGGTGCTGGACTTGCTGCTTGGACTGCTTCTGCATTCAGAAACTGTCTGGATGAGCTGATGTGTTCTCCCAGAAAGGTGTTGCTTGAGGAAAGCACACAAGGAGAGGGTTTATTCCTTCACAAAAGTGCATTTCATCTCAGGGCATCTTTCATTTGCTGCCAGGTGGGTTTGTCTCAGGATCATTCCAGCTAAGGGGCAGCTCAGTACCTGGTGCTTCCTCCGTACTATAAACATTCTGGCCAAGGTGCCCCCAGAATTTGAATAAACAGACTGAATTGTCATAGGAATGACAGAGAATTATTTTCTCCAGTCCTAACAGCGTGTGTTATGTCTGAAGTCCCTCTAGTTTCAGTACTTCCATTTTAGAACAGGAACAGCAGCGCTGCTGTAGAGCCTCATCCACAGGGGTAAACCCTAGCTGTGGATGGAGCACCCAGAGCTGCAGTGTCCTGGGAATCTGGGCCAGGAGGCAATTTCACTCGGTGGTTAAAACCACTGTGTGAATTGTTATGTGCCTGCTGCCTCATTCCTGCTGCAAAGCATCTGTCTTGAGTTTGGTTTTAGACTTTCTTCCTGGTCATTAAGGAAAGGTTTTGATACAAGCGTCAGCACCAGTCTCTGTGGTATCCTCTAAAATGATTCTGGCCAGTGGTGATCTCACATTAGTAATTTGTATTGAGATGTTACTGGGTTTAGACCATTTACTATGTGCTCTGTCCTGGAGCAACCAGAGGTCTGAGAGTTCTTAACTGGAGGTGCCAGGGTGGCCACCTCATCCGTATCCAGCCATGGGCTCTCTACAGCCTGTGACAGCATCCCATGGGGTGGGGAGGGATGGCAGTGCAGGACGTGGAGCCCCACAGCTATGCTGGTGCCTCCACCTAGGACCTTCAGCAGATTTTGCTCCTGCTTTGGAGTGGGTGCCCATCACAACAAGGATACAAGTAAGTCCTTGTGCTGCAGCACCCCGTATGCTAAAGCATCACCCGCAGCTGGCCCAGGCACAGCCTTCCTCTCCAACAGCCCTGGGAACCCTTTGCACGCTGCTGGACCAGCCAGGGGCAGGGAGGGACACATCCACAGACACAGGACATCACAGCGAGCCCCTTGTGCTCCCCAGCTCTGCCCTGGTGCACTGCACGGTCTCCCACCATCAAGGGCTGCTGCTGTCCTGCATCACACTCGAGGTCTGTCTGCAGGTAGCCGGAGATGTGCATTCCCTCCCAGAGCACTGCGCCTGCTCACACAGGTCTCCACATCTATGGACGTGA
>JAVHNF010060093.1:5601-15612 GCA_034783455.1 Micropsitta finschii | reverse complement strand
TTACGAAGAATCTGATGAAACAATCTTTACTTCTGTTTCACATAGCACATACAAATACTTTTAAGACGCTTTCAAAGTTCTCCAAGAATTTTGGCCTTCTGTTACACCAAAAACATTTACAAAATAACCTGTCATTTCTCCCAGTAAATTAACTTTTGGAAGATATTACTTCCTCTGTTGCTATTATTTTTACTAATTTGGGAAATATTTTTACAACATGATGATTATCTACTTTTCTTATGATAGCTTTCTTATCTGTTTACTTTTCCTTTCCAGGTGGCACCTCAGTCTTCACTAGACTACTCAGATGGAAGTCTGGTACAGATTCATACTTATGAACACATTTTGCTCAATTTTATAGTGACGTTAAATAGCTGCAGGAAAACTACATGCATAGAGACTCTCTGGAATTCGCTAGCTACCAGAAGAGACATCTCCAGAACTGCAAGCACTTAGCTGAGCCATGCCCAGACTCCTTTATCATTCCAGTCTTACAGGGGAGGCTCTGCTGCCTCTGATCTTTTCAGTCTCTTGCTCCACGCAGTGACATGTGAGAATAGGACCGGTATCCCTGTTCTGTCACTCACTGGTGCCTTCTCTCTCAGACACCACATCCCAACTGCACAATCCAGGAGGCTGATGGGAGGCATGACAGAGAAAGCTTTCTCTTCCTGCTGCTGACTGGAGTTACTCTGCAGCAGACAGTGGGAATGCCATCCTTCTTAGAGCTCTTTCCTCTTACTAACTCTTACTAAAAAATTATCTTTACTGAGCACAGATCCCCTGCATCTGTGATTTTGTGCATTACTTTAATGGCCTCTGTGCCATTTAGCAGGAAATTTCAAAGGTTACCTCCTACATTGCAACGGTCAATATGTATCTGTGCACAGCAGAAAATCTGAGATGAGCAAAATGCTTCAACATTTTTGAAGGGAAGTTCAGACAGACTTTTCAATGAATATCACAAATTTACTTTTTTCAGATTTCAAGTTACTATTAGCACTTTTTATGTTGTATCCAACAATTATTGGCAATAGCTGGGTTGTTTCTTGTCCCAAAAAGGGAAATTTAATCCCATGGGCTCACTTCATTCAATGAGGTAAAATTTGCTAACGTTCCACTAAAGCATTTTCAAAGTTGTGAGGAGCACAAGAGTCATCAAATATGCATTACTCATCCAGAGCACTTCTCAGCTTGTATATTATTGCTCTTAAGTGTCTGGGGAGGTCTTTGATAGCAAAAGGTCACTATTAATCACAATCTGCTATGGTCAGACAGCAATCATAACCATTCAGCACAACAAAGGCAGCTAAGCAAAGAGAGGAAAAGGGTTCATCATGTGTGTAAGACAAAGACAGTTCTTTCTCATATAAAATTTTTTGGCCTACTAGAAGCAAGAGTTTTGAGGTATTTATCAATTCTTATGAATGTTAATGATATGAAGCAGGCTGAGCTACAACTGAACTAGCAAAAAACAACTTGAAGCATTTAGTAAATTGATATTTAAAATGTATAATGAATCTCTTCTTCATTCAGCATGCTTATTTTCTCCTGATTTATGAGACAAAGATTTTTCTCTCTTTTTTTAACAGAGAAACTCTGGATTTTATATAACGAACAGAAAATGAAATTAGGATTATTATAGAGATGAATTCCCCTAATGTCCTATCTTTTTATTAATTAGTATTATAAAAGTTGTGTCTTTGATCTTTTCATGATTAGAAAAGTCATAAAGCTAGCTTCCAAACAACTAGACAGCAGTACATAAGGCTTATTACATAGTCAGGTTTACCATTATCTCTTTTTCTTGAATATGACAATTCTTTGTTTATTGAACATTATGTTTTGCTACCTTCAGCTCTCTAGGTCTTTTAAGGATTAACACTAAACCTTATTTTATTAATGGCACAATTTACAGGGCTGTACAAAACTGAGGGCATCTCTCTGTGGATATAATCTGCTGTATGCTCAGAGCTATGTATTTGCACATGCAAAAAACCTGAAAAGATTTGCATATGCTGCTTTTTTTTGGACAATTTAAAAGTCAAACAGGAAAAGGGAAAGAAAACACCTGAATATTAAAAAAAAAAAAAAAAAAGGAAGTCTGAAAACTAGCAGACTGCAGAGATAGACTATAGAGGTAGAACTGTAACTTAGAGCTAGGGCACTCAAAATTCACCTTCAATAACTCCCACATCTTTGATTTCCATGATGTCCTCCTCCTCTCATAAAACTTTCTGACTTGAAAGATGAGACATCAGTGATCCCCTCCAGTTTCATAGCTTGAGACTTGTGTTAATTTTGCCTTATGACATCTTCCTTCAAGATTCTGGAAAAAGAAGGCTTCAAGCTTGCCTTGGAATCACGCAGCTTATCCCAGTCATAGCTAAAAATTAATGTGCATTATATATTAAATACAAACTTATGTACATCTTCAAAAAAATATAATAAACCTCCAGGTATATGACATTGCTTCTGAAAAACTGTGAGTGGGAAAAAAAACCACCACAATTAGTATAAAAATGAAATTGAAACAAATTTATACAGCAAGCAGACATTCAATTCTCATTTCCCATTTAAATTAAGAAATATTAATCTGTATTCACTCGCAGCATTCCTTCTTCCCTCAAACAAAATAAATATTTAAAGAAAATTGCTTTCTCAGACTTTAAAATCTTCATTGCAAGAGGAAGAAGCTTACTTAACAGCTCATCCTGATTAAACCAAGCTGAAAAATTGATTTTAAAGTAAATATGGGTCCTGTCATTTAAAAACAAATACTATTTCTCTTACAGTTTAGAATAGTCATCTATTAAAAACAAATCTAGAAAGGAACTGTTGGATTCTAGTTTTGAACTTCAAATGCGTAACAGCATCACAAAAAGCCATCGCATTTGAACTGCATAAAAAACCCTCTACATTAGATAATGGGCATATTTTGTTTATTTGTTGTGGTTTAAACCCAGTTGGCAAGTCAAGCCAAGCAGTTTCTAATCCCCCCACCGCCACACCCCCCCCCACACCCAGAGGGACGGGGAGGAGAATCGAAAGAATGCAACTCCCACGGGTTGAGATAAGGACAGCCCAGTAACAAAGGTATAACACAAACCACTGCTGCTACCACCAATAATAATAATGATAAGGGAAATAACAAGGAAAGACAATACGATACTACTCGACAAAACGAGCCCGACTGAGCAGAGAGAGAGAGAGTGCCCTTCCAGGTAACTCTCAGTTACCTCCCCAGGCATGACATGAAATGCCTCTTTGGCTAGTTTGGGTCAGGTGTCCTCTCTCTGCTTCCCCCTGGCTCTCGCCCTCCTCCCGCCCGCCTCTCCCGCAGTCCGGTCCCGTCCCCTGCCCGCTGCATGCGGGAGCCGCCGACTCGGGGCCGGGAGGGAAGCGGCGCCCGAGCACGCTTCCGGCCGCCCCGTCTGCTTCCGGGGCGCCGCTCCCGCTTCCGCCGACGGCCACGCCCCGCGACTGGGCGGAAGCGGAAGTGCCGAGGCGGGGCGGCGGCGGCCGCCCCGGGCTGTCGGGGGCGGCTGGCTGGCCGCGGGCGGGCTGGCGGTGGGGCCGGGCCGGGGCCGGGTCCGACCACGATGCCCCGGCGGAAGCAGAGCCACCCGCAGCCGGTGAAGGGTGAGTGCGCGGCGGGGCCGGGGGGCGGCGGCGGCAGCCCGGCGCTGACCCGCGGCGCTCGGTGTGTTGCAGCGGACGCCGAGGACGGCCCCGAGGAGACGGCGGGAGCGGCGCTGGTGCTGCCCGGCGACCTGCTGCTGGGTCGCGGCCTGGCCGTCGAGAAGGGACCGCCAGGTGCGTGCCGCCGGCCGGGCCCGGCAGCGGCGCCCCGCGGGGACGGCCCCGGCTCCGGGAGTGCTGACGGTTGGGGACCCTGCCCGGCCATTGCCGGTATCGGCCCCGCGCTCGGCCCCATCAGGCAGCCTCCCTTCTCGGGAGCAGGCCCGCCCTGTGTTTTCTCTGTCCCCGGGCTTGTTCCCCGTCCCGGATCACCTCCCGGGGTGGGGTCCCTCGCTGGCGGTCCCCATCCCCGGCACTGATCCCCCGGCGTTTCCTCCCGTTGAGGACCCCCAGGAGCGTTGTGCTCCACGATTGGTCTGGGGGCTCATCCCCGGAGTCGCCCGCACTGGTCTGCCCGGGAGCCCCTGGTTCCTGGAGCCTCCAGGGTATGGCTTTGTTGGCCACCTGGGAGCTCGAGTCTGCTCTAGCGCTGCCCTTCGATGTTGTATGGGGAGCTGGGCTGGGACTGTCTCTGCCAGCTCCTGCTCCCTGTTTCTCACTTGGCCCGGGTGTCCCTCAGCCCGTTTGTGCCAGCCCAGTGGCAGCACACCGGGCAGCAGGTCAGACTGCAGTGCGGGGTAGCCAGAGGGGCAAACAGTGATCCAGCTCCATTAAGGTGCCTTGCAAGGACTGATGGGAGCATCACTCATTGCCTTCAACAGTGTGTGGCGAATAAGATGTGGTGAGAGGAGGGGGGACAGACCACCCATCCCTTGTGGTTCTGTCCCCTCGCTGTCTACCAGGGCTGTGTTGCTGTCTGCATGCTCAGCACCCATGCTGGGTTGTGCCGGCAGCTCCCGCTCTCGTGCCGAGGCACAGTCTCAGCTGCCTGGCAGATGTGGTTCTGCTCCAAGGGATGCACTTCCCCACAGCTTGTGCGCAGAGCCCAGCGCCAGGACAAAGCCCTCTCAGCAGCTCTGGGGGCTGGATGCTGCGAGGGCTGAAAGTCAGAAATACCTTTCCTCCCACTCTCAACTGCCAGTCCCAGCTGGGGAGCAGGACTGGGCATCTCAGGGCCCGCTGAGGAGGTCAGAAGAGCCATCACTGGCCACATCCTCATCCTCTCCCCAAGGGCAGCACTGACACAGACATGCTCAGGGAACAGTGCTCCAGGGATGCTATGGCAATGCGGGACTGTGGGCTTGAGCTGAGAAGGCAGAGGGCAGTGTGAGGTTTGAGGTGGGGTTGAGAGTTCATCCAGCAATAGCCAGCACAGTGTGGGTTGTCCCATTCTGGCATCTGCACTTCAGGCAGTGCTTGTGAAAAGGCACTGGAAGCAGGTGGGATGGCCTTGTACTGCAGCATGGGAGCAGCCTCCCCCCTGCACCTGGCTGGGACTCTGGCAGCTGGACCCCACCTGGGTGGGCAGCAGTGAGGAGGACAGCCCAGGCTGCTTCCCAGGGTGGTGGGCATCTGCTGGGTCTCACAGGCCCCAAAGCTCCAGGTCAGGCACCGCATGGGGACAGCTGGACACCGCTTGAGGCTGACAGTGGCAAGGTTTTGGCTGCATGTTGATGCCCCTCTGGCCCCGAGCACCAGCCCGGAGGTGGCTGCAGGGCACTGGGCTCAGCTTCTGTCATCCCTTCCTGGGGCTGCTGGAGGATGGGTCTGTTCCCAGCCAGGAAGCAGAAGTGCTCTCTGAGAGCCTGGTGCAGACTTCCTCCCACTGCCATGAGGCAGCAGTGCTGGCTGGGGCCCGGGAAGGTCTCTTTTCCTGCATGATGGAAGGGGGCTAGTGTTTGAGCCCAGCAGGGTTGGCCATGGGAGCAGGACTGGCTGCCATCCCTGGGCTAGGGCAGCAGCATAGCAAGAGGAAGCCCAGAGCAAACTTTATGGGCAGCCAGCTTCTCCTGCCTGGGTCAGGCTGCACTCAACACCTTCCCACTATTACTGCTTCCTACCAGCCAGTCCCAGCAGTGCTGGTGGGTGCCCAACCCACCCTTGTGCTCCACACTGCCTGCTGTTCCTGGAGCAAGCCATAGGGTGGAGGTGACAGGGTTTCCCAACGTGGCCAGGACAGGCCCTGCAGCAGAGTGTCAGAAGCAGGTCATGGCTGTGAGACTCCTCACCCTGCTGTGCACAATGTGGTGGGCTCCTGCTGGGTGTTGCTTGGGTGGATGCAGCTGCCTAGCCCCTCCTGGCTGCAGTCCCCTTCTTGAGATGGGCGCTGCTGGGACCAATTGCACAAGCGAGAGGTTGTGCCTGGGCCAGCCGTACTGACACCATCCCATCCCATCATCTTCTCAGCAGACACTCTGGTGGGGAAGATCGCCATGCCGGCGTATGCGCTGAGCGACGACGACTGCTCCTCTGGGTACCAGCAGCTGAGCGTGGAGAGCGACCCCGAGGAGGGTGGGGAGCCCGGCCCCGCAGCGCTGCCCTGCCGCCAGTGTGGGCTGCAGCTGGCTGCCAGCCTCGGGCAGAGCTGCCTGCAGTGTGCAGGCACGGAGGGGGGCCGCAGCCAGCGCATCGTGTACTCCTGCCAGCTCTGCCCCTTTGCCTCCCACTACTCCAGCCACCTCAAGCGCCACATGAAGACACACAACGGGGAGAAGCCATTTGCATGCACGCAGTGTGCCTATGCCTCTGCCCAGCTGGTGAACCTGACCCGACACTTGCGCACACACACTGGGGAGAAGCCGTACCACTGCACGTGCTGCAGCTTCGCCTGCAGCAGCCTGGGCAACCTCAAACGCCATGAACGGGTCCACAGCCAGGACAAGCCCTTCCAGTGTGCTGCCTGCGACTATCGCTGCAACCAGAGCCGCAACCTGAAGAGGCACATGCTCAGCCACCGCCTGCCCGAAGGCGAAGTGCCACACCAGCAGGACAAGGACCCAGGTAAAAGTGGAGGGGAAGGGAGGAGCTGCTGGGGGACAACTATGGCAGAGCCCTGGGAGTGGGGGAGAGGGAAGGTGTGTGTCCTGTGCCAGTCCTGGTGCCACCAGCCGCAGCTGGGGCTTCTCATGTTGCTGAGCCTGACCAGTGCTGTGCCGCCCTGCTCACAGCCCTCTTTGTGTTCATCCCACAGAGCCACTGCTGCCGGAGCTGAGCCTGCATGTGGGCAGCGGCAGTGGCCCCTTCCTGCCTGGCTGCACTCGGCTGCGAGGTGAGGAGGCGGCTGCGTTGCCCGAGCTGCTTTACCCCTTTACATGCCGCATGTGCGGGCTGGTGCTGGACGATGGATTTGCGCAGGATGAGGGGCGGGCTGAGCAGGTCTGTGGGCGCTGCAGCCTGGCAGTGCTGGGCACCGAGCCGGGCGCCAGCCCCCGCAAGGGCACTGGGGACAAAGGCTTTTCCTGCAACTTCTGCCCCTTCGTCACCCACTACCCCAACCACTTGGCGCGGCACATGAAGACGCACAGTGGGGAGAAGCCGTTCACCTGCCCGCTCTGCCCCTACGCCTCTGCCCACCTCGACAACCTGAAGCGGCACCAGCGAGTGCACACGGGCGAGAAGCCCTACAAGTGCCAGCTCTGCGACTACGCCTGTGGCAACCTGGCCAACCTCAAGCGTCACGGGCGCATCCACTCGGGCGACAAGCCCTTCCAGTGCAGCCTCTGCAGCTACAGCTGCAACCAGAGCATGAACCTGAAGCGGCACATGCTGCGGCACACAGGCGAGAAGCCCTTCCAGTGCCGGAACTGCTCTTACACCACTGGCCACTGGGACAACTACAAGCGCCACCAGAAGATCCACGGCCACAAAGCTGAGAGCTGGGTAAACCCACGCAATGCCAAAGCCCTCCTGGCCCCTTCAGCTGTGGGCACGGCCCTGCCCTGAGACAGCACTCAGCCAAGCTGCAGGGGTATCCAGCCCTGCATCAGGCCCAGGGTGCCTCAGCCCCTGCCCTCCCTGGGGGAGGGAAGGTCAGCAGACTCCACGGGAGCTCAGGGCTACCTTATGTGGTGCCCATGGGTGCACTGGGACCTTCAGCAGTCCTATCCTTCCTTGGCAGGGCAAAGCAACAAACAGCAGCTCAGGTTCCTGCCCCAGAGGTGGTAGTGCCATGCCCCTGGGGACGATACCTGCCTGTTCCTGCCTTTTGGAGTCGCCTTCTGCCGGACCTTGGGGAAAAGGGGGAAGGGAGGACTGGTACCATGGCTGTTGCCATGCTGGTCAGTGTAATTTATATTGTGTATAAAAGCATTAAACAGTCAGTTTTGTTATCTGCTATTCTCCCAGGGGGTGTTGTTCTGCTTCAGGTGAAGACAGCGTGAGCTGGCAGGGAGTGCAGGGAGGAGAGGGACAGCAGCCACCCCCAAAAGACAGCCCAGTACCAATCAGGATCCATTTTAATCATCATTGCAGTGTGTAAACATCGGTTACTGTCCATTAATGCTCTGGTCGGTCTGAGCAGCCAAAGAGATGTGGTTACAAGCCTAGATTACGCTGGAGTCTATGAGCAGGTTAGAGAGGGAGCTCTGCGCAGAGCCCCCTGGAGACAGTTTACTGTAGCCTGTCTCTGAGCAGAAACCTAAATGCTAATTTGGCATATACGGAGTCTCATGAGGGCCACTTGGTGCCACCAGGCTGTGCCCAGCCTCGCAGGGCAGCTCCTGGCTGGGGAAAGGGCAGCTCTGCCCCCCCCAGCTCTGGGCCAGGCTCCGTGATGCTGCTCCAGGGCTCGGCCTGGGCACGCTGCTCAGGTTGAGCTGGTGCCACCCTGGGAACAGGCCCTCTCCCAGCTGGAGCCAGCAGCAGGAGGAGTTCAGCTGCCCCCATCCCAAAGGCAGCAGTGGGCAGGGGGTGAGCTCCCCAGCCCAGGGGAGCAGGGAAAGGTGGATGTAGCAGGTGAGAGGCACGTTGATTGCAACCTGTCTGCAGGTCATACATTCCTCAGCAAAGGCCCTTGGCAGGTGCTGTCCTAGGAAGGGGGGCACTACAGATCTTCATCGCCAATGCCCTCAAAGGCATAATTGCCATGGAAGTCATTAGCGCCCACATCATTAGCAGAGCTGGAGTGGCTGATCCCTCGCAGGCTGACAGAGGTGAGCTTGCTCTGTGGAAAGGGGAGATGTTAGGGAGGATCCCCCCTCAGTCCGAGGGTGATGGCACCAGTGCACCCACACACAACTCACCGAGAGTTTGGCCATTGGCTCCCTGGAGGCATCAGGTGAGTCCTGTAGGGACAGCAGGGTTAGGCAGCACTGAGGCGGTGGGACATGCCACCCACCCTTCCCAAATCCACATCTCCCCAATGCCCCTGGGACTAGGCCAGGCCACCCTCCCCTCCCCACGGAATCTGGCTCCTGGAGATGAGTCCAGATCCTCTTCCCAGGGCTGCAGGAGCATGGCACTGCAGCCTTGCTGTCCTCTGCACTTGCCCCAGCCCTGCCAAGGGGACAGTAGCATCTCTGGGGGTAATGGGCTCTGGTACCCAACACACAGCTAAGCCCATGGTCACACCTGTCTCCCCTACCAGGGCTGCAGGGTCCTACTGACCAGCAGCGGGGGGGATTTCACAGCTTGCTGGCTGTCCGAGCGCCGCAGGGCTCCATTCATGCGCCGGCGAAACATCTGCAGGGAAGGAGCTCAGTTCAGCCACAGGGTCCTCATGGGCAGCTCTAGAGGTTAAGACAGCCCCTGGGGATCTTTCATATTGCTGTGTGCTGAGGAGAGCAAGCAGGGCCCAGCCGAAACCCCGGGGAGTCAGAGGGGCAGAATGGGATGACACCCCAGAGACAACAGTCAGCCCCAACCCTCACCTTCCTGATGCTGCCTCCAGACTTTTTCACCATCAACTCATCCACCATGGACTGCAGGCAGATGCTCAGCATAATGGCCTGCAAGACAGACATGTCACCACAACTTTCCCAACATGCTACGTCATGCCCAGACCAGCCTTTTCCCTCACCTCCATGCTTGTGCACAGCCAGCCTAGCACACAGGCAGCCCTACCTGTGGACTGGTGATGGTGACCCACTGCAGCCGGTCCTTGCTCATGAGATATTCAAAAGCCAGCTCCAGCTTTACTTCGGACTTTGCCGGGCTGCTGCCTGAGGGACCATTGCTCATCGGCACCTGCAAGGGCACATGCTGAGGCTGGGAGCCTCCAGAGGGAAAGGAGCCAGCTTCCCAAGCCCCTGTGCTGAGAGCGGGCACGCTCCTGCCAGGCACTGCACACCCTGCCCAGCTCCCACTGATATTCCACCACCACCAATCCCCTCAAAGTCCTCACCCCACCACCCCCAGCAGCAGTTCTGGCTT
>JAVHNF010060091.1:0-12377 GCA_034783455.1 Micropsitta finschii | reverse complement strand
TCCAAGGATTTTTTTATATATATAAATTTAAGAGAATATCTAATTTTAACTGGGATCTGATATATTGCCTGATCTGCAGCAACCATTAAACTGTATTCTAATACACTTCTTTACAAGCAGCTGTCACTCCTTAGCCTGATGTGTTGCAGCTCAGTCAAAACTTCCCTTGATCTAAGCAATAAACTTGTCCCAGGAGAGAACACTGATCCCACAAGAGAAAATCTCTGTGGATCACAATATGAGGTATCTGAAAACAGGGGAATATAATTTTCATTAATTATTCTGCAAGACTGATGGTCTATGCGTGGGCTTCAGAACAACAGCCTCCTCGTAGAGTTTTTTCTAATGACAAATAACTGGGGTCAGCCTTATTAAGTAAAGAAACACTATTGGGAATTCAAACAGTCTTGGAGATAAGAGTACAAGTCCCTTCTGTCTCCTAAAAATACATGATTATCTCTTCACAAGCATGAAAAGCAACAAATGTAGGCACGGTACCAAAAATAACATTTTGCTTCTATTCTTATCCCTTCATTCTTTCACTACGCCCATCTGCACCTCAGCTGTTGGGACAGGAGACTTTACAATCTAGGATTTCATGCCATTTTAGTGAAAAGTCTTATACCTGTGTGAAGCCCATAGAATTGGGTTTAGTGAGACAAGTGGGATTTATTTTTTTTTCTTTCCCGTATTGCCAATTCTAAAGATGTTATCATAAATTGCAAGATATCTGGTATTTTTCTGAAAGCTCCAAGCTGGCAATGTAGGTAAAAGTATTTTTAGTGGTACATTTTTCTTCGGAAGATTAAATTCCTGATCCTCAGAGCTGCTGAAATAACACTGAAATATTACCTAAGCACAAACAGACAAAGTTCCCCATTAAACTGACATGGGAGATGGAGTTGCACAGCAACCATGACAGCATTACACGACACAGGAGCAAATGCCATTCAGGCTGTGGCTCTGAAACGGGGTGGAGAAACTAAAATCTCCTTTCATTCCTCCCAGCCCCCTCTCTTGGGTGATTTGTGCCTGCAAGAAGGGCACACACACTGTTCATATATCAGAAGGCTGAAAACCAAAAAGTATAAAATCCCAGTGACATTCTTCTTTTAAAGGGCTTCTCATTTTGTAGTCCATCTCTATTTTTTCAGGCACCTGAGTCATCATTTTGAATGTCAATTCTGGTAATTTTCACATTCTACTGGGTTTGTCCTGTTAAATGGAACAGCCATACTGTCTGCTGCTCTAATATTTGTCATGTTCTGCAGCTTCATTTCTGTCAGGTGGGAATGGGCTGAAGCTGAGCTTAGAGATGTGGAGCCTTCTCTGCTGTGGCAAAATGTGAGATGTAGGCTGGAGTTTCATGTACTGCTGTTTACGAGCATGTTCTTGCTCCCTCCAGTGCTTTGCTTTGCTTCATGTACTGCTTAACAACACAGGAGCTGGCACGGAGCAGGGTGCTGGATTTCTCATTACAGGCATCCCACTTCTCTTTGTAATGCAATCATTGTCTGTAGATGCACAATGCCAGTGCATGAGCTGCCAGCAAATGATTTTCCAATTATTGTTCAAGGAAATCTATTAAATTATATTCAAGTGTGATTTCATGTAACAGTTAAATTCTATAACCACCTGTTTCCTTTCCATGAAGAACAGTATTTCATCTTTCCTTTCTCCTCTGTCATTTTCATCTTATTTTCCTGCAGTTGCATGGCAAAGTACCTGTATCAGGCCTCATTATTTATTTAGTAGTTTTTATTTTTTTGTTGTGCAAAAAAGGTACCTTAGATACAACAGAAAAATAAGATTATTGGAAACCTAGGTCTATATCCTCAGACTGAATTTGTAGATTGGGAGGGAATAAGAAAGAAAGTAGTATTAGGAAACCATCCCAAAAGATGAGAAGAATCTGAGGCTACGTAATTAAAAGACCCTAAAATAAAAGGAAGTGGAGATAGAATGAGAAGCAGGAATAAGGGCAAGAAAGAAAGAAAAAGGACAGGTGAAAAGTTATTGATAATCCAAGGACATTGGGTCAACCATAATGAGAGTGGTTGCATGTCCCACAAAAGGCTGCAATAATTTAGCCTCTGAAACTATTGTTATTATTGTAATCATGCCCATGGGAACATAAATCTCTCAAATTCACTGGATTCACATAGTATGCAGCCACAATTTGGGAAGTCACCATATCTCAGTAATATTGTGCAGTTTAATAAAGTTTACTGATTCTAGCACTATTTATATAATGTCTATAGGAATTCTGCTTTCAATATATCATAGCTGTCAAACTCAAAACTTCTTTAGATATGTGCTCTATTTCAGTTAGCATTCCTACATTGATTGTTCTTCAATGTATTGGCTTGTTTTAAATGAGGAAATTTTACTTTGAGGTATATGAAGACGTATTCTTTTTGGAAAGTTATCAGGACAGAGAGCATAGGACAGTATTGTTAACTGGAAAACTAAATAATTTTCTATGAAAATGTTCCTGTGGTGATTTTTATTAACTTCTAAGGGAAAATCCTCACCTTGTCAGTACCAGTATTATTCTGATAGGAGCTGAGGTAATAAATATGATTGTGTGGGGTCAGAGAGAGTGTTTCCTACATAATAAACAACCATGTCAATCATGATGACAGTCTCTCTGCTCCCCCCTCTGCTTATCTGTCACATGGAAAGACAATGCTGCTAGTAAAGTCCAAATCCTCTTAAATCCCAACATTATATTGTAAAATAAAATTGATGTCATCAAATTAATGCGCAGGATGCACACAAACCTGCAGAACATAACATATCCTACCACTCTGTTAGGCTAGATTTTGCTGTGCCGTGGATGATTCACACACAGCTATCTCATCAGGTGTAAATGGAACTTCATTATCATAATACTGATAAGATCTTGACCTAGAAATTGTTTTTGAAAACCAGTGCCTGACTGAAAAAATAAGGTCTGATCTTATTTAACAACAAAATATTTTAGAAGGATAGTGGACTTTTTGCCCTATGAATAGTCTATTGTAGAGGGACTAGCACAGTTACCCATGTGTTTCCTTAAACTGCTTTGCATTCCTTTCCCATAGTACAGAGAACCCAAGTACAGAGTAGGCTACAATACACAGAAGTTTCACTCAGAAAATATGAATTTAAAACATACTATAGATTTAGTGAGAGACATGGTAATTGTAACTTGTAATAAAACCCAAAATGGTGTGTGGTGTAATGGGGGTGCAGGGGAGAGTTGACTCTGCTCTGTCACTCAGTAGTATGGCCACACTAGGAAGAGCTGATTGAGGAAACTCCTGAGTAAGGAAATTGGCAAGGGAGATGGTACTGCAAATAAATGTGCTGTTTTCACAGATACTTCTCTTTGGTTACATAAGCAGGCAAGGGCTTTTGAATGTGCCAACTCATCCTGTCAACTACTTGTGCCCAAATGGAAGGGCTAGTAGTCACCCCAGAACAGCTGCACAAATAGAGAGCCATCTAATAACCTGAATTTCCCCTTTTTTGTGGTGCCCTAACCACACAGTACAGCTTTCCAGTAGACACTCTGCCTTCATCCATAATAATATCTAACAATTAAATCTAGGTCAAGAGTTGAAACCACGAAGAACTATTTGTCTACATAACTGTAACATTTCTGGCACTGTGAAGATAAACAAAGACAGCAAAAACAGGTATTTTGGAAGACTAGAGGAAATTCTTCCTAGGTATTTCATTGCTCTTCGGACAGGAATAAGAAAAATATGGGGAGAAATGTAATTTGTGAATTTGAACAGATCTCCTCCCTAGAATTCCAAGTGGCTCTTTTGTCAATTAAGCAAGACATTCTAAAATCTTTGTGTAAAAAAACATGTTAAAAATATGAGGTAATCTGTTTTGTAGCTCTTTCTGGCTAAGTGTGTTGTCACTGTGTTTCAGAGCACAGCCCTATGCCCTCATCAGGCAATTGGGAGTGTTTTCTGGAGCAGCAGGTGGAAAATATAAATAAATAAATAAATAAATAAATAAATAGAAAGAAATAAGAGCCCCTTCATGCTTTCTGACCAATATATTCTAGGTTCAATGCCATGGATCAATGTTACACTTGAGTTATATCACCTTCTGCATCAAGTTCATATGGCTGAGATGCACTGAAAATGTTAAAAGGAGAGGGAGGCAATTAATGCTGAAAAAAACCAACCCCAACCCACCTAAACCTTAAATAAAATCATTCCACTTTCTATCACTTTGTTAAAATAAGCTTTTTAGAAGATGCTAATATTCTAAGCTGGCTGGCAGTGTTTGTAATGGGCCAGAGAAGGTACGATCCTTACCCCTGGAACACAAAATCAGTTCAGCAGTGTATATGGTGCAAAATCCAGGTGTCAACACAGAATGTGAGTGCCAGAAACGGGATTATCAGTATCATGAATAGCACTGCCACTCTTTCTGAGTGCATGACCCCCTGCAAAATCTAATTTATTGGATTTTGGAGATCATTCAAGGATTGGGAGAAGATAAGTCACAGGCATCTAAGGGGTAATATTGTGTAGGTTTTGATTTTAACTCTCATTGCTTTTTCAACATGCAAAACATACACAAGCTAATTTTATTGAATACTGCTATAACAAATCCCTCTTGCTGGCTGCTCTCTGCAGATGGCTCTAAAATTAAAGTTATAGCTATTTAACTGTTTTTCAGCTCAAAGAGTGCAGCTGAGACTGATCTTGACTAAAGTGTGTTTGTTTGCTGAATATAACTTCACTGAAACTGCTGACTTCTTAAAATGTGTGCACCTCTGAGAGCTGTTGGTGCATCTTTAGTGTCAATAACATGAGATTAACAATTGCAAGCAATTACATGAGATTAACTTCACCTTGATTTTATTAAATTTAGGAGTATGACAAAATAGCCTGCACCACTACTTCTCAGACATGTTTATTTGTGGTATTGAGTAGTGGTCGGCTCCCTCCACAATAATCTAGTTCCCCCTGCAGCACCCAAAGGTTTAGACCAGTTATTCAGATATAGAGTCTGGAGCTTCATATAGCATATATAGCGCGCTATCTAAGATCAAAACAAAGGTAGTGATTTGAGCATGAAGCAAGTATCTAAAAATAGGCGTGGACTCCTAAACTTATATGATTCATAGGTGGATACATCAACCATGAACAACTCCCAGAAAATTAAATATAGATCTAGGAGTCTGCAAGCATGAACATTATAATTCTGATAAGGCAAACTATGATGGAAATCTGCGTCATGCCTACCATCACCAGATTAAATGCAATATGGTTTATCTCTCACTGACAGAAGGACAAAGAGCCTCATGCTTACCACAGGGTAGATAATTCCCAGAGCCAGCCACTGCAGTAGGGGTAACACAGGGTCCAGACCCTCGATGACCCTTGCATGCCTTATCTGAGCACCTGTATTGTACACCATAAGACCTAGTTCCGGGTGACCTTTCACGTTCTTTTCAGAAAGAGCAGGATTGGCTCTGAGAGCATTTAACAGCATAAGCCAGTTTTGCCTCTTGTGTAGCATATTTCCATGTTGTTGAGGGCTAGACTGCATGGAGCTTTGAAGAGCCTGGTGTAGTGGAAGCTGTTCTTGCCCATGGAAGTGATGTTGGAAACCAATGACCTTTAAAGGTCCCTTCCAACCCAAAACATTCCATGATTCTGTATTTCTATGTTTTCAGTGCAGTATATAGGGAAAAGGAATATCACTGTCATATAATACACACACCTTGCTTCTTACCCACTAATTACTAGGAACAGTTCTAAACTCATTTTGTGCAGACAGCAATATATATTTACATGAGATTAACTTCACCTTCATTTTATTAAATTTAGGAGTATGACAAAATAGCCTGCACCACTACTTCTCAGACATGTTTATGAAGTGCTTTAAACATTTACAACACACTAAATGCCAAGTGTTAAGTATTATGATGTCAGGTGAAATGCTATTGGTGCAGCAGTGAAACTAGCAGCATTATAACATTTTCAGTGCACTGAAGCCAGTCACTAAAATGTTCGTTTGTTTCCGCATAGCACAACTAAAAGTGGCAATACATGCATGTATCTTGCCAAGTATCTAGAGAATAAAGACAAGCTTTAATAATTACTTCTGACTTCAAGTTTCTATACCCTGGAATGTACTAAGAATATTATATGCCATGTTAGAGGTGAAAGGTAAACCTCTGTTACTACTGTGCAATACAAATGAGAAACAATGGGTTTTTCTTAATACTCCACTGAAATCCTGCTTACTCTGCCTTCACATTAATTTGCATTTAGGTGTGGGAATTTTACAAATGTGCTATGACAGCGCAAAATATTATTTTTCCCTCATGGACTAATGTCAGAAAAATTATGTGTCTGCATTCAGAACAGCACCCAACTGCACTGTTGCCTGCAATAAGATGGTGTCTGATGTCACTCAAACAAACAGATGCATTCATTTCTTTCCCAGAGTGAAACAAGAAATATTCATAAGTGACAACATATTTATCATTCTGCTTGTGCTAGTTCCATCTTTGTATTCTATTATTTTTTTCAAACTGTTCAGGTACACCAATTTCAAATCTTGTTCAATAAACTTTTCCTTTCTATCCTACTTGATAGAAATGTTACTGGGGTATCAAGGAATTTCCACAAGAATTATGCAAACAGAAGTGCCACATTATAATCTATTTATTTATCGTGCTAAAGAACAGAGCTGTCCTGACCCTAGATCAATAATAATTCCTTAATGAAATTGCAAGTCACAAACAGAATGCCTAGTCAGAAGCAACTGCCTTCTAAACTAATCTGTCTTACAGATAAGTAAATTAACTAAACAACCTGTTAAACTGGTTGAATCATGTTTACTTTCTACAATGCAAGGGAGGCAAAAGCTGAAAAACATTCTCAGGAACAAATAAAACACAGTAATTACTTTTTTTAAAAAAACAATTGTAACAATTATAATACAGTGTTTTGCATCTTTTACTACCTATATTAAGCAATTAACAGTGCGCACTAAAATGAATGTTAAATAAATACTGCATATTATTTGCTGCTGTTTATGTTTGTGTAATTAGATTCTGATTCTCTGCAGATGTCCTGTTTCATCAGGTCATATCAAATCAAGTTCTGTCAGTGTTTATTAATTCAGCCTAAATCCAATCACATGGCACACACTTCAATGAACTCAGTATTAAAAATGCTTTCTGTAATTCCAGTCTTTTTAAAATGTGAATAGATACATCTGATCACCCAGTGACTTGCATGTCAAGTTTATTTCATTTTAAGCACGTTTTTTACTTAAGGTGTTCAGCCGTCACTTAAAATAGTATTTGCCTTTACTTTTAAGTTGCAACACGCAAACTATGGAGGAGTTGATTTCCTATCTTTGTAAGAGTGACTTGAGCTAACGTTAATAGGAATTACTGAGGCATTCCATTAAAGTTTTAGACAGCCTCAGGTTTCCACCAAGACAAAGGAGTACTGCTGTGCCACTTACAGACTCTTTTGTGAAATGTAAAAGCTGAGCAAAGGAACACATGCAAATTTTCTTTCTACCCTGTTATTATTAAGTCTTATTTCAGCTCATTTCACATGGGACAATAAAAAATTAAATATGTACATTATGTTCTGTGAGTACAGTTACCCACAGAAAAGCAGGGAGTGAAGAGAAAAAAAACAGATGAAGAGAAAAAAAAAAAGAGAAAAAAATTGACTGGTTTACCTGATACTGTACAGCACTTTCCCAGTCTTAGAAATTCTTAGCAATTTGTTGTCTGTCGTGACATCATGGAAGTTTGCCCCCTTCTCATTGGCAAAGAATAAGTCTGGCTTCCAAATAGAGTCCAACATAGAGGGATCCAAATCCAGGGAATCATCAGGATATTCGCTGTAAGCCAGGCGTGAGTCATTCCACTGTTGTCTCAAAAATATATTCACTCTGTAGTCCTACAGAAATGCCATGTGAAAAGGTTACTGAGACACTTATCAAAACTTGAAGCCCACTTTAGCTTTCTTTATGCTCTTAGACTTACTATAGTACCAGTGTTACAGAAAACATTTATGTTATCCGTTGAACATAAGAGATCTCATTTGAAAATAAGCAGTCTAAATGATGTGTTGAACCAAACACACACAACTGGCACATTTTCCAAATCAAAATTACTTCAATGATGAAATAAATATTAACTGCAACCTCAAATATCAAATATAAACCTTTTTCCAGTGTGATAGATTAACTCAGAGGTACTTAGAAAGTCAAAAAGCATTGCAGCTAGATATATACAATTTCAACAAATATTCTATAAAAACTACTAATTTAAATAAATTACTTCCAAAATGTAAATCATTTATTTCTAATGTACTCATGAATAGCTGCTAATTCAAGTGAAGCCAGATTTGTATGGAATAAATTAGATCAGCACTACTTATTTACTGTTTGTATCCTTTTTTAATCTGCTGTATGCTTTTCTCTCTGTGTTACTTCATTCACTCCTCCCTCTCTGCATCCCATTGAAATTATTCTAATTTCAGTCTTCTGCTCAGTGGTCTGCTAGTCAAAATTGGGAAAGGCAGCAGTTACTTAGAGGTTCATTTGGAACTGACATTAACATTGTCTGAAGAACTGACTATTAAAGGGGATTGTGAAAGGAGTTTTTGGGGTCTAAACTCTCTGGAGGGAATGGAAAGATGCTAATGCACCTACTCCTTATTCTGAAATTCCAAAGTCAGCAAATAACAGCTTCATCTCCTCCATCTTTCCTTATTATTATAAAATATTTACCTGAAATTACTGCATTTCACTTGCTTGTGAACACTCTTAGAAATACATCTATTCTTCCTTTAAAAGGAAAATATTTCATAATATTTATAGCAATAATGTAATCTGAAGGAATATTTTATCAAATAATTCTGCCAACTGTAAAGACCCTCACATTCAGGATTTACTTTATGGTAAGCTGCAGTACATTGATATGGCAGCACTGTGCTTCGACTTGGAAAATGTATGATCTGACTTGGGTTTAGTTAGGCTACTGAACTGAATAGTCTAAAGAATTTATCATCTATGAAGTGTAGATAAATATTCTCACCCAGATTAGAGCCGCAGAAAGCAGCTTGCCCAATATTCAGACTCTGTGAACAAGCCTCTCCAGGCTCAAGCACTTCCTACCTTTCATTCAGCACATTGGTGACAAGGTGTACTGCTTCCCTAAGAGATTGTTTCTGGCATCCAGATTGATGAAGTTTTTTAACACAATGGAATGATGCTTTGCAATCTCACTAGGAAAGTTTTTTCTTGCTTTCTTTATCATTTTCTTTTTGCTGTTGTGTAGATATGAGTCAAAACAGGTATGTCTACTAATCAAAGCAAGACATGCCTGAGAGAGGTCTCAAGAAGAGCACATGTATTCAAGATACGAAAGCTTGTATCTGTTTTTCACAAGCCACTGTACTTTTTATGATGGTGTTGTTTCATACAGGATGAGAACTTGTGAGGATGCACTAATCCTAATCACACTTTCCCTTGTATTTTCATCGTAGAAGCTGAGTGTGTCTTATAAGTTTAATGAGACAGTTATAGTTATAAATCCAGGAAAGCACTAGAGTTTCATTCTGCAGAAAAGAAGGCAGGAGCTGTCATGAGCAACTGCTGATAGAATAAAATTGTTACAACTAGTTGTGCAACTGCCTTCTTTTTTCTTTGAAATAAGATATATAATGAAGCCTATGGAAAACAGAGGGCTTTCCCCCCCATGACATAGAAATCATAAATAAGTCAAATTAGTAAATTGTTTAGAAATACCTAAAAATAAATATTTTCATGAACTTCAGTGGTTTGTGATTTAGATAACAGAAAAGAGTCTGAAGAATCCTTATTCATTGAAAAGCTTGCATATGATGACATATATTATACCAAAAGTATAAATAATTTTGAAAGGATTGTGCTATCTTTTCTAGTATGTACCAAAAAGAACCAATCTTGCACAGTTCAGCCGGCAAGATTGCAACTGGAAAAAAAAAATCACTTGCTTCAAGTGCTGGGAGAAACATAAATGCAGATGATAACTGGTCCTTGTTCTGAAAATCCTTAAATAAACCTCTTTCCTCCCACTGCTTTGGGAAGAGGCTTTTTAAAGTCCTTAAGTCTTTTTCTGCTGGATGTACCTTTAATAAAACAGCTAGCAAAATTTGTGGCAGGGCTAGAGGTGATCTTGTGTTCAAAGTCAGCCTTCTCTGGGGCTTCAAGTTGGTTTCACAGGTTCATATTAAGTGAAGTGATATAAACATAACATTCAGTAGCCATACCTCAATTTCTATCCCCGAAAACTCATTCTCATCAGCCCTTTTTCCCCCCATGCGTGTTACTGAAAAGTAGAGCACAATGATCGTTAAGAAATGCACCTGCATTCATAACTACCTATCCTTGCTACAAAACTTCACATTGTTGTAATTGTCTTCCATAGAAATGGAAACATTTGCTACCTGTTTTAATTTCCTTTGCAAAGATTTGCCTCAATATAACCTAGAATTCCAATACTTTTATTGAAAACATGATTTAAAATCAGAAAAAGTCAAATATATTTAAATAAACTGTCTGAACAACGTCCTTATTTTCACGGTCATAGCTAAGCTACATTAGTACATTTTGTATTACTCGTACTGGAAGAACAATAAATTATTTCTAGGGAAAGTTTTGTCTTTTTCTACTAGCTGTCCTATTCAGTGACAAATTCTTCTTGAATTCCCTTCTTGTTTGGAAACAGAGACCTCCTTCATCATATACACTCATCATCCAAGAGGACAAAATATCATTATAGTGGCTACTGAAAGCTAAAAGGCAGATTGGTGTAGACAATTGTTAAGTATTTTCAGAACATAGAATTAGAAAAGCACATTTATCTGACTTACAGCTGCCTTCTTAAAAGGTAAATCAGAGCATGAGATCTGTCCCATGCTATACGCATTATGGTAAATAATAGCCACAACTTCACCTAAGCAGAAACAACAATAATGGATTTTAGTTAGCCTTATATTTTCATTCTTGCTAAGTCCCTGCTGTAGCTTTAAGACTCAATACTTCTGTCTTTGTAAAACTAGCATGCTCAGACTTTTTAACTTCCTTATCTTTAAGATTTTTGTTTCTGAGTGCTCTTCTGAAATTGTCCATTTTTTCTACTTATTTTCCTAATTAGTGTTTACTTACGCTCTGTTTTCCCAACATAATGGCGCATTAATAGGCAGGAATATAGTACAGTTTGTCAGACTGTTCTAAATATTCTGGCAATTTTAGAAACTTGCTGGTCTCATTGGCTGCATATAAATATGATGACTTACATGATGCAGGAATGAAAGAGACGCAGTTGAAAATAAAGCGTTCATTGACGTAAGTAAACCGTGACTGATAGGAGATGAGCCTACACTGCTGGTGCCAAGATCACTATAGAAACAGAATGATCTTGTGGCAAAATTCAAAATGCTAATCAACTGAAGAGAGGCACAAAGTCTGTGAGCGCAACAGAGGACTGCAGCTAGCAATGCCCCTACTGATAAGGCAGTGAGGAATCCTGCCACTTAAAGTGCCATACCAATGTTTGTGGTTCCTCTTGCTCCACATGAGCGGAACTAAAGGAGATAAAATTTTTCATGCTGGAATTACAGTCAGTCACCCTTCTATATTTGTTCCAGCTCCACTGACACAAAACAGGTATTGTAAACCTTGTGTTATCATTTGGAGAAGTTTGTGGGGTTCCTTTGTGTTAAACCATAGGTTCCACTTTGAACACAGAACTCCTGTTCTTCCTTGTCACACGTGGTAATGCGAAAAATCCTGTATCCTGTATGGAGATGAAAAGATGTGGTTTTTGAACTTCTGTGATGATCCATTCAGCTGGGTTACCCTTGAGTGAAAGAAATGTTCACTAGTCAAGACAGGATTTTCAAATCTGAAGAAAGCAATGGATTTTTTCCTGAGAGATCTGATAACTTCATTTGTCTGATCGTAAAATCACCTGAAACTGAGGTTTAACAAATATACAAGGTAGGTTTTCAATAGATTGCTTCAGAGGAAGCTCAATCAGGACGACATAGAAGGAAATGTATGGACTGACTAGAGGTCAAGCCATATATTAGAAACAGAAAAGGAATCTGATCTAAGTCTAGGGACTGCTTACTCTGAGGAAGAAACTGAAGAACAGAAATACGTCCTAATATTTTGTTGTTTTAAGTGCCAAATAAAGGTTAATTGTGAACTGCAGTCCCGATCAGAAGAAACTTTTAGAAAGAGAAAGCAACTGCATAGTCAGTGATAGACACCAATAGGGCTTGTGGACCAAAATGTCTTTATAAGAAGGTTTGGAGCACAAAGGAATCATTTAG
>JAVHNF010060087.1:0-10811 GCA_034783455.1 Micropsitta finschii | reverse complement strand
AGCTGTATGCAACAGGGATCTCTTCAGCCTGCTGCTGGAGAAGGCCAAGGGGATATTCACTATGGAAGAGTGTTAAATGTGGAGTTCCTACAGTAAGGTGACAGGACTTCTGTCAGCATTATAAAGGCCCTGAAGTCGCTACCAGGGACATTGGTATGGATGGTCCAGGGTAGCTGAACAGCTGAACATTTGTGTTTAATTCCCAGCATTAGCTGAAGGCAATCAGTCTGTGTGGGAGTTAATTAAGCCCTGAAGTCCCAGATAGACATAATGAAGCTAGATTGGGGAAATACTAGGCCTTTGAGAGAACATGAGTCTGGATATGTTAAAAGAAGTTGGGGAACGAGGGAGGAATTATCCCTTGCATTTTGTTTTACTGATTATGGAGGATAAATGGAAGGGCTGTGAGGAGCTTTTACCACACACCTCCAAATTTTAATTGACTGAGAGCCCGTGCAATCCAGCTAAACTTGAGCCGTTTGGTTTTGTTCTTTCTGCCATGGCCTTGGTTTTATACAAGCTTGCAAAAGCTTGAAAAGCAAATTGCAGGTCTAGTGGGTAACAGCAGCTCAAAGCCTGCAGCATACCCTGTGTGTCTGAATGGCTGTAATGAGGCCAAGGGAGCTTTGTTTTGAAATCTAGAAGCATAACTGCTCCTGCAGAATTCTGCTCTTTGCAAGGAAAATTGTGCCTTGTTTACACAGAACTAAGACCTTTGGTTTGCCTCTGGTCACCATTGCCCTGCATTCTCTGGTTTAGTACTGCTATGGAAGTGCTATAACTCTGGTCTAATTTTTATCTCCTTTTGTTAAGCCTTTGGCCAGCTGATGGTCAGGCTCACTTTGTCACCCGTGCATAATGCCTTGAAATTTCCTTGGAGGTGGCCTTAGAAGTAATTTATGATAATAAATTCTGCTATACTTGCAGGAAAACTGTTTCTTTCCTAGCACAAAGTAAGCTTTTATCGATCAGTACTCACACAGCAGCCTTGGCAGGCTTGTGTTTTTCATGCCTTGCTTCACAAATTATGCTTTGATTGTATTTTGGTTTTTGAGAAATACAAAAGCAAGCTAGTGACATAAAAAGGCTCTTGAAGCAGAACATGGAAAGCATAAATTAGGGGACATAAAACATAAGCCAAATATAAATTTCTACTGCAAGATAAATTTTATTTACAGCTAAGAAAAAGATGAATATTGAACAAATTTATTAATCTATACATGTTCCAGAGCTCTTCAAATTATATAGATAGCAAGAGAGCAAATGGATGATACGAGAAAACCCAGGAAATCAGTAATTCAAAACATGAGTTTGTTTTACTAGCTTTGATGTATGCCGTTTATACCCTCTTCCACTCAATAGTTACTGTCAGCAACAAGTTACTATAGCTATAATTTAACACTAATCTGAATCAGATTAGCAGTGAGCTAGTGCATATCTGACTGACACCCCCATGGATCAGCTTTGAGACTATGTGGGTGCCTGCAGTTTTCTTTGCCTGCAAGCTCTCTGCCATTGCTCAGAGGGAGAACATGTGTCCAACCTGCAGCAAGCAAGACCATGGGAAGTTGAATGCTGCTAATGCAGCAGGAAGGCAACAGCTCCAACCTTCCCAAGAAACTGTTTCTGGAAAACTCCAACCTGTAAAGCACCCCCAGCTCAAACACCATGGGTATTGTCCTTTCCCCCTGGAGCCGAGGTGCAGGTAGCTCTCATTCAGGTGTCCCTTATTACACTAATGAGGAGCTATAAATTAGCACAAGCTGAGTGCACCAGAAGTTTCTCTGGCTGTGGTTTCTTCTGTAGGTTTTGCCAGTTTTGTGTATGAAGGTACAGTACTCTGTGGCAGTAATGTCACTTCTGTGGTGGATGTTGAAGCACATCATTGGTGTGGACTCTGAGAGCTGTTGCACCTTGAATTCTGAAGGTGGGAAAGTGGCTTTGACCAGCTCTCTTTCTTTACTGCTTCTCAAGTGGCTGAAGAAGGGCACCTAGAGGTCAGAAGGTATGTGCTACCAGCCTGGCTTATTCAACTTGGCAAAGTGATAAATGGTGTGGAAAATGTATGCTCTGTATGGGCAGGCTTGCTACTTCTATGTGTGTTACCCTGCTGTTGTGCTGTGGGGAAGGAGGCTGGCTGTGTAGCATGCCAGGCTCACCTGTGGGTACCACTGTCCCAGTCTTGTGTGCTCCTGTCCTGCTGGCAGGTAGGAATTCTGGTTTGGGCATCTAACTGTTCTCAGTGATACTGCACTGAAAAGCACTTACTTGATCTGTAATGGCTATTTTGAAGAGTGGCTGTATTGCAGCTGGCGTGTCTCTCTGACAGTGGGCAGCACAAGTGATAAATGGTTCCTTGTGCAGTGTGGTTTTAATTTGCCCATCTAGTCATTCTTTGGGCTCTTTCCCTAAAGAAATATGAAATGTGGGCTATGTGGGGGTGGTATACAGCTGTGCTGCATAGCCTGGTTTTCTTTTCTCTTACACAGCATGACAGGATTTTAGCTCTGGTCTATGGTTTTCTGTCCCCGGTTCTCCTCTGTGTCCTTGCTTTTGTTAATAGCAAATGGAATGATAAGGGTGAGTTCTTCCTGGAATCAATAGTTGATAGATGCAGGTTGGGCTGCAATCTAAAAAGCCTTCAACCATCACCCGTAATATTTTTCACTTCTTGAGTTCACACATTTAAGGCTGTACCTCAGTCATCTCATATACTTTTCTGTAAAAATAAGCAGCTATTATGGTATTCATTTGGGAAAAGGAATCAAAATACAGCATGTGACATACTTGGGAAAAAAAAAAGCCAGCTACAAAACTGTTACTTCTGTTCTGTGTGGTTTAAAATTCAGAACACTGAGGAAATTAATTTTAGGTTGGATGTGTTTTTTTCTCAGAATTAGATACATAACACCTGCGATGTTTAGCAACTCTATTTTGCTTTCTCATCTTCAAGCTAAGGTCATATTTAAAGGACAAATTCAAACCGGTTGAAGAAATCATATTGAATATTAATTTTGGGGTTAGAAATTCTCTATTTCCTATTTATTTTGTATGACTATTTTCTGCAGTCTTTATTGATTTGAATGTCACATGTTCTGTTTGAGAGGCAATTCCATTTGAAACTAAGGACACTTCATGTAGCAAAGCTTCTGTAATGACAGAGGATTGACACAGTTTACTTTGAACAGACTTTGTTGGGTTCCTGTCTGTAGATTAGATCCCTTGAAGAGGGATCAGTGAAGCTGAAGTATGTCACTGTGACTTCAGTTGGTGCTGCATTTGCTCATGTTCTGAGTAGGTGAGATCATGATTTACTGAGTGAAAACCAACAAAACCCTCTGAGGTCCTGGTCCTTCCATCCACTCAAGAGAGCAGTTTCAACTCTCCAGAAGGGGTCTGTGTGAATCTTCTGAATGGGTGTGTTTTCTCTGTCTACTGTTTCTGCAAATATCATTGCAGCTGCAGGAAAGCTTGCCTGCTAAAGGTTGGATGAGTTTCTTTTGTCTGAGTAGATATACTAATAGGTAAGTGGGCCATTAACAAATAGAACATGCTGTATTAAAGTGTCAGTCCTTTTTCTTGATGCTTTGCTCCTTTCCCTAATATTGACTGAAAAATGGCTCTTCTTTTAGGAACACTATAATCTGAAGTTATTTATCTTGATGTGTTTAAGCAGAGTACGTATTTAGCAGGATCTAAATGAAAGCATGCCCTAAAGCGAGCTGGTACCTTTGTCCTCAGTCACCTAGAGTATCTGTCATAGTTATTGGGTAAATTACCATGTGGATTTCTATGACTCAGAGTATAATCTTACCTCACATTAATGTAACCCCTGTTGATTTATGCTTGTGAAATATTGCTTGCAGTCTCCTGATATTTCTCCATATATTTCTAGGCAATCTTATCTTCTGTGCTATCAGTGTTTCTTAGTCTACTTCCTGACCTAAGGCTGCCTTATGGAAAATGTAGTTACTGAGCATTCTGTCACCAGAATAGTGTTGTTCTGTCACCAGAATAGTGTTGTTCTGTCACCAGAACAGTGTTGTTCTGTCACCAGAATAGTGTTTCTGTACCTGAACTAATATCTTTGTTATGAAATTACAGTTTCCTTGTGCTTCTAAATGTAACTACTGACAGAAACAGTGACCTGTGTAAAAGTAGTCTGTTCTATCAGTGAATGTTGATGGAGACCTAAACTTATTTCTGGGCTTAATTCCCTCTGTGTATGTTGGAATTAAAGAGATGTTCTCCTGCTTCATTGCAGTCACTTCCATGCTGGTGAGATGCAGACTTGTTGCTGTATTACCTTGTCAGTGTTTCTGCCAAAAATTGATCTTGGCTTCCTTTCTTCATGGAGCTGTTCCTGCTCCTTTAATAAAGTTTGAGTAGTTGAAGGGGACAGATTGAAGCTATTGTCTTTCTCCATTGTGCCCTGCGGGCCTTGCATTGTGCCCCACAGCTATGGCATTGAGGAGACAAGCCTGAGGCTTCCATTGGCTCTTGAAGAGGGAGGGTATTGGTGGTGTCTCTGGACACAGGGAGTGTAGAAGGAATGAAATGGAAATAAGCGAAGGCAGCCCTTGGCTCAAAGGTTCTCCCACCACAACTTGAATTGCTCTGTTGCTTCCAAACCAGCCTTCCTGACCCCAAATTGAGAGTGATGTGACTGTCGCTCTCTTCCCTTCCCATCCCGTAATTTTGGCTGCAGTAAGTGTTCAGGCTGCGTTGCAGCTGCTGAGAAGTTTTGATCCAGCCTGACTTGAGCTGTGGTGTTCAGGTCTCCCACCTGCCAGAAGTGGCTGGCTGCAGCTTGCAGACAGGAGCTCCTTTGCTCAGCCAAGCACTGCTGCAATAGTAACTGGGTGAAGATTCTTATCCTTGGTGTGCTCTTGGGGTCTCTGCCCTACTGCTTGTGTGCTGGTCTTTGACAAGTTATGCAATGTATTTAGGGGAAAACATAGTCTTTTCTTTGTTAGTGAGACTAAAACATGAAGTCACAAATGTTACTGTAGCCTTATGCAGCAGGAAATTTTTCACCACAGCTGATTTTTATTAAATGTGTTTAACTGGTGTTTTTAGTGTAATGAGTAGTTACCACTCAGATGGGGAATACCCCAGTAGCTTGCACAGGGGACTGCTGTGCAGGATCACTTGGCTGAATGCTTCTAAAAGTCAGCATCTTTGCTGCAAGAGTCCCTTAATTTCTCGTTAGGAGGTAGCAGGCAAGACTACCCTGTGTTTGGCAGCTCAGCTCTGCAAGTGGTTAATGTCTCACATGGCAAGGAGGCTAACATGATTTGGATGTTGTGCAAACTGGCAGTGAATCAGCTCAGGATTTCCAGCTGTTCAGGTCCACCAGTGCAAACATGATGCATGCAGCCAAACTGAGAAAGCACTCACTGTCTGGTGTAGTGTAGGTGGCCTTCAAGTGGGTTAGGGTTATGTTAGCCTGTAGTTTAGACAGACCTTGGCTGATGCCATGTGATGCTACATGGTGCTGCTTTCTGTTTTTCGCACTGGCTCACAAGCCACAAGGTGCACAGTCAGGTACGAAGCCAGGTCCAGCATTATACCTCGACTAAACTGATGGCACAGTGCAGGATACACAGTGGGGCATCTGCTGTTCTAACCTGTTAGCCCTATTGGGAGTATCAGGTAAACCATGTGTATGCTGAAAGAAGCTGGTCTAATACAGACATCTGACTTAAGTTTTCTGTTTTCTAAGGTAATCCTTACAGTATTTAATCGGTTCTTAATGTTACTGAGCAGTTAATGTAGGATGCGTCAAGTACCTGCAGCCCTTAGGCAGATAATTAATGAGGATTAATGTGAAAATTGTTCCTTTTTCTACAGCCGCTATCAGCCTTCATTTGTGTTCTGCAGAGGCACCAGGCTGGTTGGTACTACTAGTCTGTTGTACCCTTTAAACTGAAGGAGCCTAATTACTGTTGCTGTTCTTGAAGCATGGATTTTAATATTCAGTCTAGAACTTTCTCACTGAATACAGATGGGGAAGCCAGAGCATTGCAAAGGTTGAGAATTAAGCTGACCTTCTGTCTGGTATTGAATAGCTTGCATTTCAACAGACATATTTTAATTTGAAAATGTTAAGCTGTGGGCTTTGCAGTGGACAGATGCATGCTGCTTTGATACTATATGCCTTATTTTATCTACCAGTCTTTCCTTTTATGTTTCTCAGGGATGACCATGTACTTCACAGCTAAATAGCAAATTGCTTTAGCAGCACTAGGGACACCTATTATATTGGAGTAAGCAACCTTTCCCCTGTGCCTTGCACACTTAGCAATGTGTAGGTGTTGTTTTGTGCTTCTCTCTATGTTCTGTAGAAATGACAGTGACCATCCAGCTGCTGAACTTGAAGTAGTTAATGCTGAAGCACAGAACAAAGACAGCTTTTGCTGAGGAAAGGTAGTCATCTTGTTTTAGAAATGAACCTAAAGCATTTCAACATCTGCTCTTGGGAAGAAAATGTAGCGTGGGGGATTTTGTTTGCTTGCTTTCAGTCTAGAAGAATATCTCTTGGTAACTTCGGCATGAAATCAAAAAAAGCATAGGCAACTGACTTCCTTCAATCAAAGAATGATATATGGTTCCTGTGCCATTTAAAACATGCCCTACTTTTAGCAGTTCTAGCATTTGGTGTTGACCTGTCCACTACAGATTTCATCCATCTAATACAGGCTTGATGGCACAGATTATAGAAAACTAGTCATGCATAGCATATTTATTCCATTGTTGGGATGGTGTAGAGACAGATTGAGGCTAATATGGGGTTATGGTCTTGCTTTCTACTTCCCTGACAGAAGGCTGCATTTTAAGGTAAATTACATAGGCTGTTGATGGATCTACATATGCTAGTGGACTACATGAATCTAACATGATCTCTGGCATGCCTCAGCATCTCCCCTTGCTGTTGAGACTCTGCCTGGTCTGTGCATGTATTACTGCCTTCCACTGTGCACTGACAGAAATGTTGTCTTCACCACAGGGAGTGGGAGATCCCTTAGCTGAAGGGTCTCTATCAGCAGGTCTTCTACATTGTGTTTTTCCAGTTTATACCAATTTTTACTATTAACTGAAGTATTTTTAAATGTGCCTCAGTTTTTCTGTGTTCCTCCCAAATTTGTGCCTGAGTGTTGGAAAGGACAATGCATGTGCATACTCCATACAGAAATATCCTATGGAAAGAGGAAGGTACAATTTAGCTGCTTGCTTGAAATTCTTGTATATGTGCTACAGGGCAGAGTTCTTTCTACCTCAGAAGGTCCATCCTTTTTAGCTGCAGTATGTAGAAGGGCTTACTGGAAAGGACCAGAGGGAACTCTTTTCATGCCTCAGGAGGCCAAAGTAATCTGCAGGAAATGTTGCTAATGCTCTCCTCCTATTTGTTCTTCTCTTAGGCAACCTTTGGGGAAACTTTAGCATAAATTTCGTTGTGCAGTCTGGTTGCTTTGGAGATTAGGGGATGATCAGTGGTTGGGCATCTTATAGCTGAGCATTCGAGGCTTTTTAGGAGCACTTTGGCAGCCAAAAATGGTGCCAGATAGGTGGTGAACTCAAATGTGTGAATTTTCTCTAGTGCAGCATCTGAAAGGGACAGGGGAGTTTGCCCTTAACGATTTCCCACACAAACACTCCCTTCTACAGTGCTATTGACACTTGAGAGACCTGACCTTTTTTCAGTGCTGGGACTTGAAGTAATCCATCATTTCAGAAAATGTTTTCTGTAGCTGTTGTGCACCTGGGAGATGCTGAATACTAAATTAGCTTTTGCTGGCATGGTGCTGCAGCTGAACAGGCAGGTATCAGCCTTGGCCTGGAAAGCTATGTGGAGGAGAGGGGGCTTTACAAGGGTGAAGACCTGATTGAAATGTAAAGCAGGGAAAGAAAAGAAGCTAGGCAGACAGTGCTGGTGAGGCCAGCCTAATAATAGGTGATGCTTACACTGTGGCAAACATGAAGAAGGATTTAAATGTGGAGGAAAACCTTGGAAATGCCCTTGAAGAGGATTTTTTTGCTGGCTGCTGTGTCAGTAGTACATGCACAGATCCTGGCAGAAAATACTGTCTAGCTCAAGCCTCTAGTGAAGATGTGTGCAGATAACTCCATGAATTTTGTCACAAGGTTATTGCATTAAACTTAACACTGAAGCCATGAACCTAGAAGCATGTTGAGGTACTGACATAACATTTCTTTGCACCTTTTCCTTTCTGTGCATCAAATGGGATGCATTTCTTTCATTTTTCACAAAGCAGTGGTGAAAGTTATTAAAGGATCTTAATACAATTGATAGACAATGCTCTTCAGAATTTTTCTTCTGTACTTATGAATCTCCTGACAGTTGTAGGAGTTTATGATAACACAGCAGTATATTGATGTGTTTAATCCCCCACTCTGCATGTGACAGCAATCATTAGCTAGTACTCAAGAGACAGGTAAAAACAGGTTAAAAATCACAATGTAAGTAGTCCAGTGCTTTGTTACATAGGAGATAGAAATACTTTTATGCTCTTGAAGCAAGTTGAACTAATCTTGCCATTCTTGTCCTAGTTAGCATATTTGCAAATATTACTTCTGCAGAACTGTGAATGTTTCCTTTCTCAATCTTTAATTAGGAAAAAAAAAATCCCTAACTACTTCCTGTTCTGACCAGACTTCTAGTATGTTTTCAGAGACAAATTGCTTTGAACTTCCATTTGCTCTCTTTATTCCATGTATGCCTTCTTTTTTTCCCCTTCTATTTCTTTATCCCACTCCTAACGTGGTATTTTTACAAGTGCATCATTCCAAGTTTTGTTATACCTAGTCACTTTTCTGATACAATGTCTTTGTAAGTGGATCATGAGGAGATCTGGGGAGGGAAGCGTGAATTTTTCTGCTACTGTGTTCATACAAAAGACTGTCAGTCCTTGTTGTCCTTTAGACGTTACTAGAATGAAAATGGGTGATCAGATTGTAATGGCATGATTAATCATGGAGTGCTAGAAACAATTTTTAGTTTCAAATTCTTGTTAATTATATTAAATATGCCCATTTCTAATATGGGCAAAATTAGTTTGCCGAATACTTACTGAAGTTTGTGGACATCTAAAGATGCTTTTCCTCACAAATGAAGAGTCTAGCATAATACTTAAAAAACTAAGAAGAAAATCAGTATCCTTTTTAATAGAGATGCTGTTCTTGAAAATTCTCCAGTCAAAAATAGTTCCAGAGTTTAGTGGTGTTGTTTTGCTGCATTTACTCAGAACAAGGGGGAAGTAATGACAAGCCCACATCAATTGAGTTTCTTTTTAGCTGAGGTTGAAACTTTGCTTTGCTTTAGGTAGGGATAAGGGATGGAATATGAAATACATGCTTGGATTAGTCTGAAACTTGAGCACTTAATTTAGGTCCAATTCATATCCTGGTACTGAGTGCAATGAGTCTACTGCAGGATACATGTATTATGCTTATAAAGGAGATATATATGATAACAGATTGTATCACTTGGCTTTTTCTTTGTTTCTACCTTATGCATGTTTAAACTGACCAAACAAATCTGGAAATATATTTTGGCGTTTTGGTATCCCAGTTTAGTAATAGATTAATACTTAAGTGTGTAACTGCACATCTCAAATTCTTAAACATTAGATCTGCATGCAAATGTGTTAAACCTGACTGCACATGCAATGATCCCAAACTTTCTAACTTGATTTGCCTCCCTCAGGATTACCTGATCATGTCCCACTTGCTCAATTCCATGCTGTTACTCTCAGCCTGTGACATCCAAGCTTTGTGTTCCAAAGGCAATCCTGCAAATCTAAGCTAAACACAGCTTTTAAAGCTCATTACACATGAGATAATCATGTACAGTCTTCATATATCTACTCTGGGAATATGTGTCTGACAAAGATCTCCGGCTTTTGTAAAGCAAAGGCGGTTTGTGCTCTGAATTTGCACCTGATCTTGGCTTTGGCCTCTCAGGTGTTGACACTACAGGGATGTTTGGGAGAGCCTGCATGTCAGGTTAAAGGCAGTAAGTATGCTTGCCTCTCGTGTTGCTGGGGAGGAAACGGGCAGAACATGAAAGTGAGGGGATATGTAGCAGCCAGATAACTGTAGCTTTTGATTCCAGGTATATGTCTGTTACGTGACTGACTTCATTCCCACCACACTTTTCTTCTGTGAGCACTGAGCAAAGCAAGTAATCTAGATATTTAATTGCTCAATCTGTAAAGCAGATGAAACTGCATAATTGGTGTTAAGAGTTGTTAGTTTGGTGTTGATGCAGATGTCAGAAAAGTGTTCATATTCTGCCATAGAAGTAAAAGTATGTAAAAGAGTTCTTGCACCAGTATCTGAATGCATAGCTCTATGGCTTTTGTTGGGGTCTGATTGTTTTTCTTTATTCTGGTCAGTGAATTTGATGCTCTCTCTTCTAATTTTACTTGGCATTTAGCAGACAGCTTATTCATGTTAAACAGGGTTTAAGGGAGCTGAAATGGGACCAGAGGAGGAACACTACTCAAATATTATTTTTTTTTGTAGACTGACAAAACAGTTCTTGTTGCACAAGTTCCTGCTGCTGCAGAAATAAACTGACTTTTTGAGCATGGAACAGAAGGAAAAATACACTTTGACTGTTCTGAAATGGCTCTTTGAAGAGCAGTGACTTGTTTAGCTGTAACACCTTTTGTGATAAACACCTTTTATAATAATAAAGTTGCCTGAGAAACACAACATGCATGTTTAAACCTCAGTTTGAGGAGAACCTAAATCAGCATCTGTATTAATCAGTGTCTGTAGCTGGG
>JAVHNF010060086.1:3677-18779 GCA_034783455.1 Micropsitta finschii | reverse complement strand
CCCATGGCAGGGAGGTTGGAACTTGATGATCTTAAGGTCCTTTCCAACCCTAACTATTCTATGATTCTATGATTCTATATTGATGCTCATTTATTAGTGCTGTATATTGAAAAAAGAAATATACGTAATATACATTATATATAAGGAAATTAGACTATAGACTGTTGCTTTCAAAAGCAGTGATTTAATTGATTTAATTTTGAAAAATCATGTAAATAGAGTGAAGGGATCTGAATACTTAGTTCAGCATGTCAAGAGATGCACAGGAAAATGAAGCCATGAGAAAACTGGGACATGTTATAAAAGTACATTACTCATTGACAGTGTCTAAAATATGGATGGATTTGTGTGACACCTGTGTTTTATGATGTTAGCCTCATGGTGTCACCAGTTAACTACTCTGTTGGTGAAATAGTGATCATGGGATGTAATTGGCTTCACGTTTAAAAATAGGGAATGGCTAAGGGGGTTGGTATTTTTAATACCATATACTTGAACTAGAAGATTTGTTAATAGATTACTCAGGGACATTTGAGGCCACATGAGTGTTCCCCTTTCAAGCTCAAAGCAGTTTTCACTGCTCAGGAGAACTTGCATATAATGAAAAGGGTTGCTTGCTCATTTAGGACATATTTGTTGAGTGAATGCCCTTGAAGATATGATATAGCAATCCTGATTCAATTCTGCCTCTTCAGTTGCTTTGAATGCAGCACCAGGAAGCAATCAAAGCTGGCTTTGGACACGAGTATGAACCTGCGTGGTTCACTTGCATGGCTTAACAAGCTGTTCCTCTGTCTGGGTCAGTGTGTGAGCTGCATGCTTGAGGAGGAATTTGTCTTCTCACATCTTATGTTTCAGATGACCAAGTGGTGGATGCATGATCTTATGCTCTCAAGGTCCTTGTCTCCCAGCCAACTGAATCGGGGACCTGTCCAAAATGTACCGTGATGCCCATGCCTTGCTGTAGTGGTAGCTGCAAGTAGCAGTGCATCTGAACCCTGCCCCATGAAAGTTCTCCCATGTCTCTTGTTCAAGTGCAAGTTTGGCAAGTAAAGCCAAATTTTAATATGCTCATCTTCTCTCTGAGCTGTAACATACCTTTAAATGTGCTGTCTGTAGTGACATCCTTGCCTCTGAAAGCTGCTGTCATTAAAAAATGCAATCAGACTGTGAAGCTCCTGTTTTGTTGTGTGCACAGGTGCTATTAGGGGGAGACCTGGTTTGACATAGGTGGGCAGTGCTTGGTGGTGGTCAGTGGGGAGAGCTCCCTGAGCAGTAAGAGTCCTCTGGTCATGAGGTGCTGCGGTTTCCAGATGCAGTGTTCTTTAAATGAGCTGCAGCTGCATATAACACTTCCCCAGTATTGCTCTCCCTCTGGAACCTGGTGATATTAAGCAGCCATGAAAGCTGGGACAGGCCAGCTTTCATGTATAGAGGACACTGAAGGGCACATAGCATATCTATTGTGGCTGTAAGGAAAGCTCAGCAGCTGGAAGAGGCTTGGGAGAAGAACAGGCAGCGATGTGTGAGGGGATGTCTCTAAGGCTAAAACCTTGCTGTGGCTTTGCATGAGCCTGGAGATGTGGTCTGTGCTAAGATGGTTTGAGAAGACTGGTCTGCAGTGCAGTGTTAAACCTTTCACTGCTAAATATGTGCTAAATTTCTCTGAAGCCACAGAACATTTATGTCTTAAAAGCTGCAAGATTACCACTTTTCAACTTAATATCATATACTCAAGAAGCATTCCACAGAAGAAAATCTCTTAGTAACGGATTACTTATTAAGGGTTCAGACTTTAGTTTCTTTTTTCTAAACACATATGAGGTTCAGAACATTGAAAATCTAAAGCTGCTTTTATATACACAATATTTTTGGTATGAAAGCCAAGGAACGCACCTTGTATTTGCTGAGACAGAGGTAACTGAGCTGCCCGATGTGGCTGAGGTGTGCAAGCTTCCTTGTGCTACAAAGAAGAACATGTTAAAGAGTGTTTGAAGGAAGCACCTATGCCTAAATATACAATATCTGTGTAGCAAGAGAATCTCAGTTCCCAAAATGCAGTTCTGTCTCTGGCTACTTTTCATGTCAGTTTTCATGGCTGTGTTTTTGCCTGGTTCGCATTCACGTGTAGCTAGCCTTGTAGCTGGTTTTGCCTTGTAGCTGGTTTTGCCTTGTAGCTGGTTTTGCCTTACAGCTATTCTTTTCCACAGAATTTTTTGGAAAATAAGTCTGAAAATACTCGCTGCCTGTGAAGAAGCTTCTTTCCTTCTTTTTCTTTTTTTTTTTGTTTTAATCACATCGTCAAACTGACATGTTGATTGAAATGAACGGGCATGGATTCCCATCCAGCCTATGGTGTTAAAGACTGAATACCATTATTGATGGCTTATGTAAAATGTGTTTGATGATTTTATCTAGCTTCCTCGCTGTTGCTGTCACACAAAACCCACGCAGATCTGTTATCACCAGTTAGAGGGGAGGCTGAAGACAAATGAGGCAGGTATGTTTTCCAGCAGATGTTTCAGAATTCTTAAATCTGTCAGAAGACTCAACCCTCACTGTGTTTCTCTTTCAAAGCCAGCTGAATGTTTTTGTTCCTTTTAGTCTTCCAAATACATTGTACCTACAGCAGTGCCTACCCTGGGCACATCAGAAGCACCAGTTCTTCGTGATGCTTCTTTCTGCCCCTCACTAGTGCCCCAGAAGAGCAAATTCCCTTTTTGAGTCATGAGGGCAGGTACACTCAGCAGCACCTCCTTCTGATTAAAAGTGTGCATTTAAGCCTGACTCTCACTTTTTAAGGTCTGTTTAGATCACTCTGGCAGTGTAAATGTCTTTGAAGCAGGTATAGATGAGGGCCTTGGAGTCCAGAAATCAGCTTTTAGTTTTTCTGCAGCTTCATACTGATTGGGATTGGGGACAATGCCTGCTTTCAGTCATGAGCAGAGACAGTCAGAGCAGATGCCCAGTAAGGCATTCCAAAACAGGTAGCATGCCTACATCTACTTCAACGCTGGCACACATGCCCATCTGTCAGGATGGCACTGGGCCCAGGCCAGTCGGGTCCTCTTTGTAGGTTCTGGTGCTGTGCCACGTATGGTGTTTGGTACCGGAGTTCCATAACTTGGCAAGTGACCTCCTAGCGGCATGGTGACCTCCTCAGAGAGAATGTGTACCTGAACAGTGTTTTTTCACTCTTGACCACACTTGTTGACCTCACATTCGGCAAAGGAGGAATGAAGGCTCAGGGATCGTTTGCCAGATGCATGGGTTGTCTTGCAGTAGGCAGCTTGGAAGCTGTTACACTGCTGCTACTTTCAAGGGACAGGGAATGTATGCCAGCAAAGCTTTTGGGCTGTTCCATGGAAGGTCATGCCAAAGTCAGTCCATGGCAGTAAAAAGAAAATGAGTTAAAAGAAAATCCTGCTGAACTCAAAGCATAAATTGAGCACTTTGCTTGCTGAGTCGATGAAATGTTGCCTGACAATATAGGATGCTCTTCTGTACAAACAAAAGAACAGAAGAGATTTTCTGTGCCAGAAAGTAAAGTGAAAAAGAAAAGGAATTGAGCAAAATCCTAGTCACAGCTGAAAATACCAGATGCGATTGATTCTCTACAGGAACAAGTCATCATCCTTTAAAGCTATGCAAATACATGTTTATAGGCTTCTCTCAATTAAGCCACTAAAGCTCTGCTTGTGTGTTGTTTTCAGCACTGTCTAGATGGACAAAGTCAATTAAAGCAATTCAATGTAACAGAAGAAGTATAGGTCGGCTTCTTCTGGAAGACCAAAGAGGATAATTTTCTGACACCACTGAGCTGATGGGGTGATGCCCATACTCCACCGATCACTGACTGTGCTCAAAGTTTTGGCTCAGGATTAAATTTTATTACAGCTGTGACACACAATCCCTCTCTAAGTTCCAGAAATCAGATTTAGGTCTGTGTAAGGTCCTTAAATATAAAGCCAACGTAAACAGCACAGGCCTTAATGGAAACCCTATAGAAGTATAAATCCAGTGGATTTACTTCCTGAAGCAGTAGCGAGAGTTAGCTGTGCAGAAGCTATAATTGATCCAGCATGCTTAACTCTATGTTTTATAACACATTTTTACAGCAGGGTTTAAGCATCTTGTACGTTGAGAAGATTTACACTGAAGACAGAAAAAGACGGATTTCATTGCCTCCTTTGAGGACTCATGCAATGTTGTTTGCATGATCTAATAGGCGGTTTCTGCTGCATATGCTCGAAAAGATAGTCTGAATCATGTTCTGAGGGTACATAGTGCAAGCCCACTCATGTTTCTCATGGGAGAAAACGCCACAGCCAAAGATGCTTTACACTGTGCTCTTTCAGCTCCTGCACCTTGTGCATGTTTGTGTATGTTTCCTCTGCACAAGGGCTCAGAATATTTGTTAGTAGTAACAAAAAGGTCACTCCATCTGATATCATAAGAGGAGATTTTGGTAGATTTGCCCACAACTTGTCAACACCAAAATTATATTGCAAGACTTGTAACAAGATTTAAGATCTTGGGCCTGGGCTTCCAGTTGTGATCTTCTTCTAATAGGATAACTCAAATGATGCTTACGGTCCATACTGATGGGAGAAGGCTCTGGGTCTGAATATACAATTTGTAAATACTTAATTCCAGACACAAATCACTCAGAAGTCCAGAGGCAGGAGATCGAAGCTTTCTCTCTTGCAGACATTAGCAAAGATGATAGCGCTCAATTATCCTCAGAGTAAAAACCAGCCAATAAACACCTCTTGCCTTTGCCAGCTTCATTTCTGGCCCATCATTTAAAAATTATTAGTGAAACCTCAGGGATTCATTAAAACTGAAATATAGAGGTAATTGTCTCTGTTACTGTCAGCAAAAAAGCTGTTTACCTGGGCTACTCCAGCACAGCCAGGCAGCAGTGTTGTAATGGGCAGTCTAGAGGTGTCACCCACCCTTAGGAGGGTTTAAAAGAGCCTTCCTCCTAAAGATGCGGTTTAGGCCCTGCTTTTGCTGTTTTATATTCTCTCTTTCTAATTAACTTTTAGTCAAGGCAGTTAATATCTTGTTGCTCTACAAATGGATTCCACAAAATATAAACCATCACTGTATGTTCATATTATCTTCTCTTCATAACTACCCAAAAGGAATTCTAGTAAACTACTAAAACCAGCACATTTCAGTTTGTTTCTTAACCAGGAAAAAGTTTTCCTGTAACCTTTCTGAGTATCATACTTGCATGCCTACAATGAAATTCACTGGCATTAGGCAAACATCTCACCTCTTAATATTCCCAATTTGCATTTCCACAAAATCAGAGTATTAAGATTGGAAGAGACCCTCCTAGCTGGGCTGATAACAAGAGTATGCACTGATAGGCAGCCTTTATTTGGAAGGAAATTTTAATACATCTTCAGTGTTTAATCTTGTTGGTAACAACTTTAGTCCTGTAATACAAATCAGATTTATTAGTGGCATGGTACTATTAATTTTTGTCACTAAAAATATTTCTATTCAATCAAATATTAATATTGCAAGTTAAATCATAACCTATGCAGCCACAATCCACTTACTAAAATTTGAAGTGAAAGCTTACAGTAGCTGCTGAGCCTTTCTGTTGAGCTTTGTTGTATTTTAAACAGTAAATATCCATGTGCTGATTACACCTTTACTTGGGTGTTTTGCTTTGCCGTTTCTTGGGGAGAAAAGCACACACGGTTGACCAGAATTTTCCTAACTATTTTTTCTGTTCATTGTTTTTCTCAGCTTCCACCGCTTTCCTTTTAGTTGTCCCCCTAACTCCAGCTCACCTGTGGTCAAAGAGAAGCTGGATAGCGATGTTGTTTGTATCTTCCTGCTATAATGGAGGGATTGAATTAACCCCTAGGTCTTAGATTCTGGTTTCAAAATGGACAATTGTGCATAAATATGAGTATCTTGTGAATCTCACACTTGCAGGTGAAAACTCCAGAATGACACAGGCAGGTCTTCCTGTCCCAACAGCAATAACCGTGTTTGAAGAAGGTGTGAGGGATTGCCAAAATGCAAATGGCTCTTAAATTACTTGCTGCAACACTGTGTTGGGTAATAGGACTGTACAAGTATAATTATTTTTAAATTATTTAAATAAGTAATAAAACTAGAAAGTAATCTTTCATTCTTAGGTCATATTATCTTGGCTATTATCAACCAAGTAAATGATTTATTTCCCTATCCACTTATTTTTGATTGAATAATTATTCTAATCCTCTTCATTAGTCAGATGGCGCATTACAAACTGAACACATTACATGTTTGTCTTCTGTGGCTGATGCATTTTACACATAACACTTTCCCTAATAGTTTTCATCTGCATTTTCAGGAAAGGTTCTTGACCGTAAATGAGTCCAACAGGTTCTGTTATCTAAAAACCTTTCAAAAGAAGCAAATCCTGTAACTCGTAGCTAAAATGAGAATTTTAGTCAGAGAACACCCCCTGAATATCTTGGTAGTTTTGCCTCAAGCCTTTTGTAGGGTTAAAAGGAAAACTGCCCCTCACCACACCATCCTATAATGAGCATATTTTCCTGTTTCAGGCTTTTTCTAGTATTTCCTAGTTTATAGACTCTTAATACATGTTCTTCATTATTTGGGAAAACACAGGAACCCCACCTGTGCCTCAGCTCATGCTGGAAAAGTACATTCCAAATTTTGAACCTTTTTATTTTTTCCTTGGCAACATTTTTCTTCACAGTAACTATTGAACCAAGGGGTTGGAATAGATGATCTTTAAAGGTCCCTTCCAACCCAAACTATTCTAGGAAATTAATAAACAGAGAGAGGCTACCTATTGCTTGCTTCAAAAATTCATCACAGAAATCCTTTGGGCTTCAACTTGCAAATCCTTCCAACATTCTAACCCACCATCATTATTAAAAGTATCTCCTTATTTCATTCCTAACAAACTGCATAGAATTCTAGCCTAATTTCACTGCTAAAGAGTAAGGTTGCAGCAGCAGTTCAGTCTTTAAAACTTCCATACTGCCAGGCCAAGTGGCGATACATCATAGCTGGTAGGGGTTAGTTGAGGCAGCTTCTGGGGAGGCATTCTCCAACTGATACTATTTCAATTAATTAATGCTGGAAATTATCCACAGCATTCTTACTTTTAATAGTCCTAATTGGATACATGTAAGTCTCATGTATTAACAGCTCGGTGTTTTCATTTGTGGACATTTCAGACTTAAAACTACATAAGCTACTAATGTTACAATATCTGTAGCTTTCCAAGCATTCTCCCACAAAAAAAGTGTCAAAATAAATACTGCTCTGGCTTCCCCAGTTTAGCAGGTGTGCCCAAGTTGGTTTATAGCAACTGCAATTAATTATCTCATTCTCCCTGGACCAATGCCCTGTGCTTGCAGTCATTAGTTTCCTTGCTGTTGTTTTAATGATATGATTAATTTGATCCATCCTTCCAAGAAAGAAGGCTCACAGAAAACAGGTAATTTAAACTGGGCTTCCAGCAGTTTCAGACATCTGGCCACTATGGTTGGAATCAGGATTGTCAGTGTCACCCCTAAAGGAAAGTTCCTCAAATGCGCCTCAAAACACTTCCAAACTTCGTTCCAATGATGTTCTGGCTGGGCTCAGAAGCTGCTTTTAAAGGCACAGCTTGCCTTGTCTATGTATGATCTGTATGGAGCTCCCCATGTGGATGCACATAATTATACATCCCTTCTAACCAACGTTTCATTTTTAAAACTGCTTGTTAAATACAGAAAACATAAATATATCATCATTCAAATAAACCCTCATTAGTATCCTAGTAAACTAAAACCCTCCAATAACATCACATATATTAAGAACAAAAGTGCTGCCACATCAATCTGTTATTAAAAGCAAATACCTTAAATAGAATGCCCTTTACACATCTGCTAGCTCTTGCTTTCTGAAAGGTTTATAGACACTTGGCAAATGTAAAGCTATTTTTTGACTGTACCTAAGAAATAATTTCTTCATGTGCAAATAGAGAAAAAGCTTGAAATGAAATCTACCTCTTCATGAAATTCTGCTAATTAAGGGAAAGTTGTTGAATTCCTGGGAATCAGTTTTTCTAGCCTTTGTGAAAGCATATACAGCACGCATATCTGTGAAATTCACAGTGCTTGTATTGAGTCACTTGTAGTAATTCCTCACAAGTGAGGCTGTGGGAAAGCGCATCTCGCCAGCTACTCCAGCATCTCCCTGCTCCCTGGCTGGCCAGCTGCTGAGTGGTGGCCAGAAAGCATGCTTGGAAAAAGCAAAGTAGCAGCTGCCACAGTGAAGAAGGCAAAAGCCAACCCCCACAAATAACTCAGCAACTGTCTTGGAGCAGATCGGGAAGTGTCAATTGGTAAAACAAAAGACTGTGATTTTCTATCAGGTTATTTTCTGCTCTGCTGTATGAGGGACCTTTTTGACTGCCCAGGGGTCATGTCTTCTGCTCTGGGAGCTGAGTGATACCTTGCTCTCAGGTGTGCCTGCAATAGGTATCGCTGGGGGACAACGCGGCCAACTTTAGGAGGCTGGTCACCCTAGGGCACTGTAAGTGATTTGAATAACCCAAGCAGGTAACTGGGAGGAGAGTGAATCATTTACACCAAAGCTGAGGAAGAAGTGCTATGGCTTTTCACAGATGACTGTTTCAAAGTCTGGGTGTGGGCTGGACAGCCAGCAAGGGCAAGTTTTCCATTTTGGAAAGCTGTTTTCTGGTGGAAGTAGTGTTTTCATAACCACAGCACAGACAGAGAGCACCCTACCCACTAGAAGAACCCAGCACCTTAGTGCATCTGCCACACAGACATGACCTAGCATCTGCAGATCTTGCTGAAATGAGGCCACTGGCACCCCTCTGAAATGTGGGTGCTTTTGTATCAGGACCTTTTATAAAAGAAAGTAGCAAGTGGTGTCTCATCTTCTGTCTTAGGGGAGAAGAACATTGGTCCTTAGAAGATGGGGTTTTTAACAGTTCTGGTGTTTCTTTCAATTTTGGTTCTTTGAGCAACTATATCTGTTCAACTGGCACTATGTAACTGCTCTACCATTTTTTACCCTAGCTGAAGTTATCGGTCTGTAATAATTTGCTGCTGTGGATACATCGTTTTTAATGAAGCTTTTTTTTCTGGTCCCTAATCCTTTCCATCTGACTTTTTTGTTGTTGCAAGTATCCTTATTTCTCATGCGAAGAAACAAGAATCATCATAGTAGCTTGCAGGAAAAGTAATTTGTCTGAGTAAAATCTACAGCTAACGTAAATGGCAGCTACATGCTGGGGGAGGAGATGGATACATTAGGAATGCCATAAATTGTATATTTCTTCTATCTTGACCCAGGATCTCCTGGGAGGTTTCAGTTATATCAGAGCATAAATTCTTGAGGGGCTTGAGCCACAGGTTTCAGCTTTCTCCTATTCATGGTAATGAGAGTCAAGATCCTTTCCTGCACTGTTTTTGATTCACTGCACCAGCCTTGTGGCTGAATTATATGCCTGAACACCTGTTTTTCCAAGGCTTGCAGTTCCTGAAGATGAGTGGAGGAGGCTTGGAACACATTGCTGTCCCAAATGTCTTGACAACATACGAAGATAGACCTTGCTTTGTATTATCACACCTTATAGTGATGTAACACAGGGCATAGAGCCAGCTGCAGGAGGAAATTCACTGTGCGAAGTCACAGAGGCATAAAGCAGCTACTTTACTTTTTTTGCTAAGGGCCTGGGGAGTCAGATGCTGAAAAGAAATGAGGCAAAGCCACAAGATGGGCTCACAGACACTGGAGCAAACAGAAACTGGAGCAAAGTTTGTGCTGGAGTCCTGAGCCCACCCAAAGGTTCTCACCTTGAGCAGGGGGAGCCTGGGGATGCAGAGCACCCCCTGTGAGTGATTCTTACTCAGGAGCAGAGAGCGATGCCAAAATCCAGGAAGGGTGTTTGTTCCATGTGGCATGATGCTTTGCACAGTGGAGCTCCAGCTGCAGCTGCGGCCTCAGGGCACTATGGTAGCTGTCAAATAAGAAGTAAGAAGCTGTGTCCATATCCTCTCAGAGAAAGTGATACAGCAGGAAGACTTTGCTGTGAAGAAGATAAAACCAGTGTATCATAGGAGCCCAGGAGGACTCTCTCAGAGAGATATGAATGATGTACCGACATTTGTGTCCAGCCATGTTCATCCTGGAGAGTTGAGGAGCCAGTGCACTGCATCTGCACTTAGGTTCACTAGTGCGCACCCTGCATTTAGATTCGTGTCCAAGAAAACAGGGTTTGACCTCTAGCTGCTCCAAAGGGATTTCCTCACATTCTCCCATGGCTCTTACTCATGCTTTTTGTATTTAATACGGCCACACACTGAAAAACAGCTCTTTCAGGCATGTAAAACTCCTCCCTCCCCACTCCCTCTCTCCGCCAGCACTATGCTGGGCCACATATTTGGGTAAACTATGTGGAGGGGTTTTCTGTGTTTGCTTTCTGACATTCTCTGACTGCAAACCCATGGAATCATAAAATTCTTACTCAGAATGTACGTTCTGAACATGTACATGTGCTGCTGACACAGTTGTTGTTTTGGCCAGCAGCCCTTTTCCCATGACAAAGTTAGGGAGTCCTCCCTCTGTTTGGTGCCTCCTGAACTTTGTTCACTACCTTTTACATGTCAAAAAACAGGAATGTTCGCTTCTGGGATGAAAGGAACGAGCTGAAACACGAGCCAGGCTAGTTACACTGAGCTAAGATCCGCATGATGACACACTCTTGTGTAATTTAGGGATAGGGCAAATACTTCATTGACCTTTACTCTGATATCTGCTTATTTATCTGCATTAGATAAACAGCCAATGGCTATATCACAGCCTCAGCAAACAGCGACTTCTATCAGCACCGCAGATACCATTTGTTGCTTGATTTTATGGGACGGAAGGAAGGTTACCTTTTTATTACTGCTTTCAGGGATGCCTCACTGCGAGGCCTGCTTTCCTCCACCCTGGATGTTTGGAGCTTTTATACCCTTGGCCAAATTTTGCCCTCTAGCAAAATTATGCCCTGTACAAGTTCTCGTGTATGTTGCACATTTAACGAGACTGACAGCAGTCAGCTCTAGGCTTAAGGACAGAAATAACAGATCCTTATCTGAACCTCTATGAACTGGGTGGGAGGAAAGCACGTTGGTCTGGGTCATAGATGGAGCTTCCAACAAGTTCCAGCTCAGTTTCTATAAGGCTTAGTCCTGGTATAAGAAGAGAGAAAGAGATGCCCTTCAACTACAGCTTTGCAAATTATACTTTCATTATAATCTAAAATGCTAGCATAGCTAGGCCTGTATTTTGTTAGTTGCAGAGAGTATATAGCCAGCTTGTCCCATGCAAGCAGCTTCTCATCCATCATCACCAGCCTGGCATGAGAAGGGTGTCTTCTTTTGGTTTTCTTGGCTCAGTTACTGTGGTTTATTTCACACTTGGAAGAGCTAGATACTAGAACTTAGTGGGGGAGAAATTTAATTTCAAGCTTGAACACAAAGTTTGGGATCTGATTCAGATTTCCAGTTTGCTTTAGCTTGTGCTCAGCACCAGTGACTAGATTACTGAAAAGACCCCTTCCCTCAGTACTCCCCTTATTTATACTTAGGGTGAATGTGAGACAGAATCCCAAACACACATATCTCCCAAATTTTGAGGCAGTTTGGACCTGGCTTCAGAATTCTCAGAGCCCTTTCCTCTGGGAATAAAAAACTTCTTCCCACCTGCATTTTGGAGAAGCTCACACCCAGTTTAGCTTGATCTCTGGCCTATCAGCCTGCCCAGGGTTTCATTTCTCTACTGAGTTCTGCACAGCCCTTTTTCTGATCAGTACTTCATGTGCATTTTGTGTCTGAGCCAAAGACCACAAAAACCTTACAAGGATGTCTTCATGGACTTCAGGGACAGCTTCGCTAAGCTATGACATGTGTTTCCATGTGCCTTCAATCATCAGTTTTGGCAAAGTTGTGAAGAGATTTGGTTCTCTCTTACTGAAATTCAGAAATCCTGGATTTGATTTGAGTCACTTTTTACCTCCTCCTTCCTCTGCTGAAATGTTCAGTAACTTATGGACGTCTTCCCGAGCAGTGTTAACATTTCATCCAGAAACCTTTGGTGACCTGCTGATTGATATACAGCCACAGGCTAAAAAAACCCCTACTTTTTCTGGACTCACTCCAATAGCTTTGATCTAGAAACTGAAGAAATTTGCAAACGTTTTGTAAAAGGAAAGATATTTTCCAGAATGTTGAGGATATTGTCCAAAATGAACTGTTACACACTAAGGTGGAGATGACATGTGAGTTAGTAAATACATAGCAAGGCTGAATTATTCATGGAGAAAGGAAATTGGCTGCTTACATTTGGGAATGGAAATCTGAATGAACCTAAGGTTTTAAAATGAAGCAAGTTGCATGGTTTGAGCTCTCTCCCTGGGGTAAGATAATGTCAGCATCACATCTTGATCTCTTTTGGAAGTGCTCTTTCTTTCTCTCTTTTTCCTTCTACCGCAGCATATTGTTGCAATATTGTTGCTGTCAGCTTGTCATTCTGACTGTGTTTTCTGCTTCTCCCAAACTTAAGGTGAGCAGAATTGCAATTGGGCAAGCATATATGGAGTGCTCCTGCTTGGTATTCAGCAGTGAGGACAGATGGCAACCAAGAGGCTGGTGGGCATATATTTTCAATAGCAGTACAGGCTGCACAGATTTGTTTTCAGAGTCCAATCTGTAATCCCTAGGGTTCTTGAGATGCTAAATGCAATTGTGAACATTTTCCTGTCATGCTGTGTATATGTACGTGCTCGCTGTTTGCTTGTGTGTGCATGTGTGTATGTGCATGCATGCATGTGCATGCATCTGTATATGCTTCATTGGGGAACCTCTTGGATGCAGGACTCAGCTTGCCTTGGAGCCGGGATCATCACTCTTCTCCTGTCTGCAGAAAATAGGATGGCACTGTGATGAGTTGGTCCTGGTGTGATGTGAGCTTTTCCGATCTCAGAACTGTTATGTGGATTCAAAGAGTACTTGAACTCATCTGTATTTATTGTTCTTCCCTCTTTGCTTCTATTTGCTCTTCTTCTTGACAACCCAAACAATGCTCTACTTCCTCTCCTCCCGCTTCAGCTTGCTCAGCAACAGATCACTGGACCTAATTGCTAGCTTTGCTAGCTTTTCTTCCTTCCTGTCTTTGTCTCCTTCCTCTCCTCCCAGCTCAATTTCTGTCTTATTTAATCCACATACTACCAGATGTTCCCACTCCACAAAAGGAGCTTCTGCATACCTGCATGGGAGGCTTGTCCTATTGCAGCAGAGAAACCTGTTTGTTCAGGCAGCGGTATTAACTGCACCTACTTATGCAGCCATGTGATTTCAAGTGTGGATATCTGCAAACCACCATTCTAGAAGTTAGGTCTTCATTTTGGTTCTGCTTTCTCTGACAAGCTACTGTCAAAAAGAAAGCAGAAAATGGCCACATCAGACAAGCTAATTCCTTGCAGAAATCCCTGTGAGCTGTACAGAGGGCACAAGCAACCCTAGCATGGAGGGATGGGAAGGGCAGTTGTATCTATTCCACCTGGAAATTACACATCTGGAAGTGTAATCCAGATTTCTGGGTACCGGAGATTAACAGAATGGCCCAAAGCAGCTACAATGTGTCATGAACCATCCCATAATAAAGGCAGAATGTCAGGAAGGATTAACTGATTAGGTAACTAATGAAAACTGGTACCTTTCATAAGGTAATGGGAAATATAAATCACTGTGCTATATGACCTAAGTAAGGCAGCTACTAACAGATTAGAGCCCATGGGCAAATGGGCAAATTATTCTTTGGTTTTCCATGGCTTAAATTCTCATTCTAGCTCTGAAACATTTGCTGCTGGAGGATGTGATGCCACAACATTTTAAACTGGCATGAGATTGGGTTGTGATGGGCTCCTACCATCAACCCTATTAACTTTTCCATGCAGGAGCCTCCATTGGATTAAGAATGAAAGAGTTTTATCCATGGGGACGCTCTTAAGGGTGAGTGGTGACTAGAAAATGCAGCTTCCCAGGGGCTGAGGCTATCCCTGGTACCCCTTCTGTGAAGGGTGCAAGCATCTCCCTAACACAAGGCAGATTTTAAACACCTCCCTGTTCAGCTCTGAGATGCTGCTTTGCCCTCAATCCACTCCTCCAGACTGTTGGCAAAGCATTCAAGCCTGTTTATAGATGCTGTGAGCCTGGGTTGCTTGCCTCGCTGGGGCTGCTGGGTCAGAGCCTGAGGGTTGTTTTAATTAGAGCCCTAACCTGCCCGCTCTGCCGAGTGCTCTGCAGTTCCCTAGTGCCACCTCACGGCTCCTCTGGGCTGTCCCTTCCTGTGTCCTACAAGCCCCTCGCCGCTTACTCGCAGGCGGCTGGCGCCGGGGCAGGACTGCAGTCCGCAGGGCCCGGGGAATGAGCCGGCAGCGTCGGGAGTGTCCCCACCTGGTGCTCACAGGAGCCAGCCGAGCACTTCAGCGCCGGGTGCGCTCCTTGCGCAACGCGTTGCAGGCTCTGTAGGTGCCGGGCTGTCTCAGAGAGGCTGGAAGAGGGGATCAGCAGGTGACTACTCGAGGTGAAGAGAGAAGTATGCCTCCTAAAGTGAGCGTAAAATGACGTTTCGCCTAGTGTTAAGAGCATGAAGTTAAACACACACTCTCAGGCATTTTTGCTGAACTGGGCACATTACAGCATTGAAATAGGGCCTGATTCTGCAGCCCCTGTGTGTGTGAATAGCTCTCACACAGACATGTATAAGATGGGCAGATACAAACTGACTGAGGGTCAGCAGGAAAGTATGCTGAGGGAGCTCTAGCCCTTTCCGTGGGCCCACCTAATTCAGCTCATGCATGCACAAACACCGCAGCTGATAGTTCACAATTGCCTTCTACAATAGCCTCAGGTAAAAAGAATAGTCCTTTTGCAGAAGTGTTGGATAGCCTAACTATTATATACAGAAGTATTCTACTGACTACAAAACCACAGCACCTATTTTAACACTCTGCTCTATACTAAACCCAATGATTACGCCAGTGATCACTCT
>JAVHNF010060083.1:0-10246 GCA_034783455.1 Micropsitta finschii | reverse complement strand
AAGCTCCAGCCTGCTCCTCAGGCACGGGAGCTATTGGGATTACAGCCCAACACCAATTATACGCACAATCCAGTAACATGGGGTGAAACCTGAGCTAGTGAGAGCATGAGGGAAGGAAGAGGATGAAGGAAGAGTCACCCTCCATTTCACAAGCAAATGCATCCATTTGCGGAAAGGGGCTTCACATGTCCAAGGCTGAGCCAGAGCAGCACAGCAGACCTCTCCTCGGAGGCTATGCAGCACATGGAGGTGGGTGCTGCCTGCCCCAGGATACATGGGTGCAGGGTTATGACAGTCCTTCTCAAGTAGCAGCATATTTTGCTTTGATGTTGTTATCAAGACAGCCAAAACACCAAGGAAGAAATTATCACCCTCAAAACAAACCAGGGGGCTGCAGGGGTCCCATGTCGTGTGGGTGTTGGTAGCTGGGTTGGAAGCAGGCACAGCATCCCACTGCCTGAAGGAGAAACTTGCCCATCCTACCATGAGGTTAAGTAAGAACAAAATTGCAATACATTCTCCAGTTAGGAAATGAAAGGGGAAAGCACAAGCAAAACCCTGGCAGTGCAAACCCGGTGTCCTCTGCAGTGCTGGAAGTGGTGGCAAGGAAAGTGATGGATTATTTTGAATTTGCCTGTACACTTCTCCAAACCTGATGCTGCAGTTTCAGCCCCTGGTGCAAGTTAGACTAACTGAAGCTGGCAGTGTACAGCTACATCAGATTTATGAAAGCAGGCATTTCCTGTCCATTTGCATCTCCAGCTTTGCTCAGACCTGAGAGGGGCTGGTCATCATTAAAGCTACTCAAATCTGTGTTTTTGTGGGGGGAGTTTGGGAGGAATGTCCTTTTTGAAAAAAAAAAATTTCCATGGATCATGGAATTAAACCACATCATTTTCTAACAAAACCAAACCAAAACCTGATTTTTAATGGCGTTTCACTGGTGTTATCACTATTAATGATGGTCACAAAGACATTCTTGTGTACTAGTAGTAAAAAAGTTCAGCCAGCTGCAATCATATTTGCTGCTCCCATTAGAAATGGAGTCCTGAACAGATGTATCCCACATATTCACTGAATATGCAGAAAGCAAACATTGGCATTAAAAACAGGTGACTGAGGGCTTTTATTCTGAGAAAGTATTCAGCTCTACTGCCTGTCCTCCACAGCTTTATATTGTTTCATGGTTTGTTCTGTCGAGCTTATTTCCTGGGGACATTATTTTCCTCTCCCCTTAGTGATAACTCTTTGCAATAGCATTTGCTTTCAGCCGGGCTGCACAGTGTTGCAGCTTACCATAAACTAATGAACTCTCCCACAGATTGTCATGTTTTTAAGGAAGCGCAACATCTGATCTTTTTATTAGAAAAAAACCAGTCCCACCAAGGAGACAAAATCAGCAGCTCCCACACACTTTGCTCTTTTCACATCCAATGTTTAGCGCTGTGTGCCAAGTGAAAGCCTTGCGTTGGAAGGGGCCTCCATGTAGAGGGGAGATAGCACTACTGATGGCTGCTTGCCTTATCAAACCTGTGTATTACAGCTACATTATCTCCATGCTGGACCCCAACTGTGGGATAACATCTCCTTAGGGATCTTCAGGGGGAAATAAAGGGGTGGTGAAAGTTGTCTTGGCCCTGCTTGCATGCACATCCCTGAGTTCAGAGATGACTGTTGTGATCCTGCCTCCAGAAAGGGTCTGTAACCTCCACCAGAGTTGTATTTCTTGACTGTCGGTTCATCTTTATGTTACAGCCCATGCAGGGCTGAAACTCTCCTGCCAGCTGCTGGTAGCTGTCAAACATTTAGAAGTGGGAGAGCCTGTTTATCGTGCAAGCCCTTCTGTGGCCCATGCTCCCACCAACTGTACCACTCCAGGACTTACCCTTTCATGGAGCTGTTCCACTGCAGTGTTTTGCTTCCCATTGATAAGCCAGGAACATGCCTGACAAACAACAGCTGATTTATATACAAACGCATCTTGGCACTGGGGCAATTAATATATCCAGCTGTACACCACCGCCTGCCCGTCTGCATTGAACAGAGGACTATCGCCATGTGGCTTCTAGAAGCTCTGAGGATATGCCTCAGCCCAAGTGTCACCCTTGACTAGACAGGATTATTTACATCTGGATTCAATAGTAAAATAAAAATCATATTAAAAAGAAGACCATTTCAGCATTTGCGGTGTGAGATTTGCAGCGATCAGCAGGAGCAAGCTGTAATGGGGAGCTGATGTGCTGTTCCCGCCGTGGCAGCTGCTGAGTGTCACTTTGCAGAGTCCTGCGCTCCAGTTTAACCCATGCCTTGGCCACAACTCATTCTCCATGTGGTTGAAGCATTATCATACGCTCTGCCTGGACCTGCAGCAATACCTCTCACCTACCCATGCTGTAGATGGAGATGTTCCTTTCAGCTCCATGTCATTTACTCTCCGCCGGACATAAAACTCCAGCCCTTTGGGGTGAGCAGAGATCCAAAGAAAGCTTTGTCCAGCAGCTTCCACCCTGGCTCCAGAGTCAGTGCTGATGATGCCTGAAGGTATCTGAAGGAAATGTCTGCCTGCTTTCACTCAGCCTGAAAAGAACTGTTGTCCCTGACTTGCAGCATATCATGGCAAGTCCTCTGACCATGCCTTGTCAGAGCCTGGGAGCTGGACAGTCCATGTCTCCAGGGCTGTCACACCCTAATGTGTGCCCTGCATGCAAAGTAGTGCAGGTGAGCTTGTGCCAGCAACTGGAACCAGTGCAACCATGGCAGTCAGCAAACAGGGCTGGTTTATTGCCCAGGTCTGGGGTCTAGGCAGGGCTGAGCCCTGAAGCAATCAGCTAAGGTGACACCAACTGATCAGATCCAGTCATTTGATAAGGCATCTCCTTGTCCCAGTATCTGAGCATCTCCTAATCTTTTCATGTCGGTAGACAGTAAACAGTCCCATCAACACACCTGTGAAGATGTTCCCTCTGGGAACAACACACTTATGTTGCTGCTTCTGGGAGGCCTAGAGACATATGCCGAAGTTCCTGGCCTTCTGGTTGTTACATGCCTTGGTTTTAGATCAACAATGTGAAACTCTCAGATTTTAATACTGATCCCTTCTCACTTTAGCCATCCCAAACCAGAAGGCTTGACTGTGTCCTGCTTTGCCTTGGTGCACTGTGCACCCCGTCAGAAAGATGATACTGCCAGTACGAATTCATACTGTGCCCAGCACTGGAAATCTAGAGAAGAATTTCTTCTCTTCTGCAAAATCAGGAAATGAGACCCCTTCCTGTAAACAGTTCTTAGGAGTGCCATGACCACACGTGCTACAAAGGTCTTTACAACTAATGCTGGTATAGATATTTCTTTCAAAAGATCCATTCCTGTTTTCAGGTGGATCTTTAATAAGATGCCACTCGTGCAGGATGAATGCCCGTGTCCTCTGACAATGTTTGACAGAGCAGGTTACTAGTTAACACAGCTGGGACACGATGAGGAACATCTGTCTGATTTTGCTTGATAAAACTTCCTGCCAGGGAGACTGTAGACACCAACATCCATCATGGAAGTAACTGAATCAGCTGCTGTCTTGCTGCATAAAGCATTTTTTCCACACTAGATCTATCCCCAAATTAGTCCAACCAGTCCATGATAGCAAACAAGACCCTTCTTCTTACAATGGGAAGTGACGCACAGAGCCATAAGCAATGAGCAGTTGAATGAATCATCCTTTTTCAAATAGACCCAGGGTACAAGTGTCCACAGAAATAAGACCAACGAATCCCATGGGAGCTCAGTTCCTGCCATGCCTTTAATATGTCAAAAGGCAGTCAGTGGTAGAAAATGGTTGCAGACATTCCCATCAGAGGGGATTCCCACCAGAGGCAATTTGTTTGGCTACAGACCTCAGCACACATAGAGCTCTGGTTTTGTGTATCTGCTCTGTGCTCACCTGTCTGTAAATAGCATCACAAGTGGACAGGCTTCTTTTTCTCATCCATGCCAGGGCTATTACCTTTGCAACAGGCTGTGGCTTGGGAGGCAGCTTTTGGGCGTCAGCATTGCTTAGTGATATCCAGACTGTAACACCTTTCAGGCAGTGTCCTGGGGCAGGATACCGACTTGAAAAGACAATGTGCCACTGTAAAATTATGAGATCTCAGAGTGGGGGGTGGCGAACAGAGAACTTTTCCCTCTTTGTCTGTTCCTCCATGCTAGAACAGCAGCTTTGCCCCATGCACCTCATCCCCTGGAGCCACTGAGGCTCCCTGGAGCTGAGCTGCAGCTCTGACCAGGGGCTGGGATCTGCAGAACCTTCATCTGCAAGAGTGATCCCTGGAGAGGTATGACACAGACATGCAAGCTCCTGTTACTTTCATGTGTAGAGAAAAAGCACTTCAGGCCCTGTCAACAGGTCTCCTGTTCCATTCCTGCAAAAATTCCTTTCCAAAAACCTGCTGGCTCTGCCCTCCTGCATAGATCTCTTCTGCTTAGAAAAACAGAAGATATTCACATTGAATTCTACCCTATTGGACAGTGCTTTTTGGTAAGTTAGAACACAAGCTCCTTAGAAGGTATTTTTTCAAGAGATCAAGAAAGAAGTGAAAGAGAAGAATGCACTGTCTATTTATACGCTAAATGTGGGACACTTTAGAAGAAGCAAGAAAGTTTTTTGAGTCTGTAACCCAAGCTAGACTCAAGTTCAAGTTCCCTCTGACAGCACAAATTACTTAATTGCTGTTAAAGCTGGTCTAAATGAGGACAAAACTCATAATAATTTTAGCAGACATAAAGAATGGGCAGTGCTGGAACAAGTTGATGACAGCACACGGACAGAGAAGTAACAGAACATGTCTGCCCCAGCAGCATGTCACACAGTCCCTTGCAAGCCCCACTTCTCATTGGGAATCCAAATAATGCAAATGCAAAAAAATCGAAGCTAGTCAATGAGGAAAAGTCCACCCAAGATTGGAAGAGCAGCTCCAGAATAACGTCTCCTTGTGGGCTCATGAAAGTCCTTCTAGCAGATGGGAAATAGAACGTGTGCCAGGAATTTCAAACACTCCTCAGGAAGTTCATGTAAATCATCAGTAAACCATTTGCACTTAAAACAGAGCGAACCCTGTTGCCCAAATGTGACCCAGATAATGTTTCTGACATGTTTACGTCTTTGGACAATACCTTTAAATTTCAATTCCATCTATTCATGGAGATCCAGGATTCCTGCAGAGCCTGAAAAATATACACAGAACTGAATTCCAGAGTAAAGTGCGCTGATAAAAGTAAAGAAACCAAACTAAACCGAAAAACCAAACCTGCTGTGCAGCAGTTTACTTGAGTTGCAGTAGTTAAGACAGAGCAACGTCTACAACCGACTTGCAGCTCACTTGCTTTTGCTGTTAGGTTCATTGCTGTGGCTTTTCAAGGTAGAGAGGGGGACTCCTCTCTGCTCTATCTTCCTCAGAACGAGGTGCAGAAGCTGCTGTTAAATAGGATATAGGATAGACTGTTGGCAGCTCTGGAGAAACAAGAGCAACAAGAACGATGGCAACAGCATTGTGGAGTTTGCTGACTTTTACCGTCTGCCTTTCAGCTCCCAGACCTGCAGGTGCTGTTAAATCCTCAGCAATTTATGGAACAACTTGCAACAAAATGAGCTCAAACCACCTGTGTGTGGCCAGGCTGTGACTCCTTGTCCCAGCCACTGTGGGAGGAAGGAAGAAGGGACTCATTTTTAAGACCAGGCTTTAGTCAAAACTGGATCACTGCAAAGCGCTCTTCAAAGGGCTGAAACGTCAGAGCCCCCTGAAAACATGGCATGCGAATCCCCAGTCATCAGAAGGCACTTTCCATGGGCGACATCCTAGCTTAGCCCTCTACAAACTTCACTGGTAGCATACACACACCACACCACAGCATATGCTGAAGCATCGCTTTAGCCTGCAAACCCCCCAGTAAGCAGAGGCACTGGCAGGGTTGCTAAAATTGCTTATGAACATTGTACACAACAGTTTCCCCCCCCCCCTTGGGCCTTGAATAAATTTCTCTACTTTCCACCCTACAAAGAGAATTAGCACGTTCCCCTCATACACCATCTGGGCTGATGGGAGTTGCTGTGGCGGTGGAGCCATGGTGTGATGCTGGTAGAGTAACCACACGGGACTGGATGTATGTATAGCTTTTCCTTGCCTGAGTCCCAGCTGTGGAGTTTTGTCCCACCAAACTTATTGCTCAGGTTGTGCTGCTGGCTTGGCTTACCATATCAGGGCTTTTCCAATGCCACACATGGGTAGGAAGAGCAGCATAAAGTGCCAGAGATACAGAAGAGAAAGGAATAGGGGTAATAGGTTCAATGAAAGGAATTGTTGCCAGCAGAGATCTTGGGTTGCACCTTCAGACACAGAATGACAGTGGGACTTGGTTTGCATCATAGCTCCTCGCATTTGACTTTCATAGCCCAGTACTTAACCATCGACCTCCAAATGCCTAATGGGATAACTACAGTTATTATCGGGCAAACTCACAACTGCTTTTGTCTGCCAAGGAGGTTTTTGCCTAGCATGGTAATGGTTCTGTAGGAACCTGCTATAATTACTCAGCAACCTGCAACAGCCGGCACACACTTGGCACTTAGGAAATGAAAAGATCCTGTGTTAAACTGCTGTCCTGTGTGACTTGAGGGACTCCGACTCCTGTGCTTCAACTCTCCCTCAGGCCACCTTTTCAATGACAGATGCAGAGCATTCCTGCTCACATCCCAAGGGGATAAACAGGCCTTCAGAATGGTCCCTGAGCCCCTAACTTGTGGGTTCTCTTCTGGTTTTAGGGCAGCTTTTCTCATTGAAGCACAAGGCTATGTGCACATGGAGCTGTGAACTTGCTCACCAGCATCCCCTTCAGGGTTGTCCTGTTTTGCCCCTTTAGGACCCATCATCTTCCCCTGGGATCATGGCTTGGTACTAACATTCTGTTCAGACTGCAGCCCAGCAAGTGGCAAATGCTGTTACATGATCCATCAGCCCAGTCAGGTGTAATTTGGCAACTCAGCTTAACTTGGACTTAGCTACTTGCCTGGGTGAAGCAGGTGCCTGAGTGCCTTAGGGGTGTATGAAAAACCAGTGCAAATAACATGCCCCTGGGTAACCCCCAGCCACTGACTTCACTGATGTTTCAGTGAAGAGCATCAGCAAAATAGATACAGAAATGCCCACAACATTTTCAGACATTGCTGAATGTTTCAAAGACAGTGAGAAAAACAAATTAAATAGTGCAGGGCCACTTGTGTTTCAGCCAGTCTCTGTTCCTCCACCTTCAGCTCAATATCTCTAGGTGCAAACTTGTGGTAATAGGAAGGATGTTGCCTGTAAAACCAGAAAGAGGAATCCTGCTGAAAGAGCTTGAGTTCAGAGTCTAATGGGAGTATAGTTTTTGCCTCACCTGGTGCTCCTAGTCCTTCCAAAGCTGAGCAACAGCAGAACATCCTTCCCATCTTGTTGGGCTGGGTCTGCTGGGCTTCAGGACCTCAGGTCTGCAGTGCTGGCTTGCTTTGCTTTTCAGACTTTAATGTTAAACTTTCTTTGGTGAGTAATTTTCATGTTTGAAGTAGTTCTCCAGCTAAAAGGCAAACAGTATGCAAGCATAACATGTTCCAAGGAGCAACAGAAGTCTACAAAGATGCTTAAAAATAATTAAGTGAAATAAACTTTATCTGAATAGCTTCTTGCAGGGAGTAAACAGAGAGGATTTGATTGTAACGACCCGTCATGTTGAGCATGCAGTTTTCCCATAAATCTTTTCTAATGGTTTGCATGAGAGCTTGGATGCAAAGCAGCCGCGTGGAGATGGGGAAGATCCTCCAGGAACTGCTTTGCATGTGGAAATTAATTTCAGTTCAGCCACTTCAGAACATGTTTTTCGTTTACTTTCCACTGACACGGAATCAGCCGCGGTTGCGTGGCATGCGGGATTGGTTAGCCAGTTACATAATGCTTAATAAATCCAAGAGAAATAATATCAAACACATCAGCCACTCTAGGAAGAGTAACAGTACCTCAGCTGGTGTCAGTAACCCACCCGGACCAGGCACCGGTGAAGCATCTGAACCCGATGCTAGGGGGAGGAGGGGTTGTGCTGCTGCACAGTAGATGTGATTAGGAAAAATGCTTGTGGTGTGTTTAGAAGCCTTGAAGACAGACAGATTGCCTGGACAGACCGTGTGTCATGGTAAGGATATATCAAAAAGCAGAGCTCTCACTCCTGCGGAGAGGGCAGCTCACCCCATCCCACAGGGCAAGGCAGGCACGTGCTCATGCACCCAGCTCCAGCTGTATCTGCTGCTTGTGTAAGGCATTACTTCACCTCATTAATTTTCCTCTGAGTACTTCATAAAACCGTAACTGCCCTGTAAACAGAAAGAGCAGGATTTGGCAATTAAACTATTTACCGCAGAGTGTTTCCTCAGTGTGGCGTGGAGAAGAGAGGATGCTTTGCTGAGGTGTCAGCGCTGGTGCCCAGGGAGTGAGGAGGGACAACCCAGGATGGGGCTGCCAGGCTAAACACAAAACAGTGGTGCTGACTTGCACCCAGCAGAGTGGGGTGTGCAGGAAGATGGCAGTGTGAGTGCCCCAGCTCTCCCAGGAAAGCTGTCCAACCCACAGAACCATTGCCCCAAGTACACTCCACTGCAACGGACCAGCTCTTCTCCTCTTTTCCCACATTTCCCTGCCTGCTCTGCTCCCTCACTTTACTTCTAATCCCAGGGAAGAGCTGCTGCCTCCTTCGCCCACGCTGTGGTTAAATACCAGCAGAGGAAAAGCTAGGGATGAAGGGGTTAATTACTACAGGCTCAGCACAAGCCAAGTCTGTAAGTGACTCCCTATTGCTATTTCAAAAGAAGCTGCCTGGAAAGGGAAAGGAAAAAAGAAAAAAAAGAGAGAGGTTTACTTTACAGCCATCATTATTTCATCTGCAGAGTTTATACAATGGAAAATAAAAGCCAGGGTACACGAAGTCAAATCATTTCTGTTTCATTAATGGTATGGAAATCGTTTTGTTTTTATAGGGGAAAAACAAATGTGAACTCGATGTGTGTGTGCGCGCGCATGCAACTCCCTTCATTGCAAAGGGCAGAGCAGTGAGATCCAGAAATAAAAAATGACTCAGAGGCCGTAGGATCTATGAGTCAGTTGAGCTGTTGTTGTTTTTAAACACAAGCAAGAGCACAATATGGAAGATAATTGCCCGTGCGGCCCTCCGGTCACAGCCGTCCCTACCAGCCTGGCTATCCTGCAGCAGCACGCCTGCTCCCTACCAGCCCACCCCAGCACTGGGCACCAGTCGGACCCTGCACTGGCACCCAGACCTCCAGGAACCAATCCCAGAGGGATTGAACATGGGTTCTCCCAGCAGGAGCAACTCTGGGGGAACAGAAAGTGAAATCCGGGGCAGGAAATTTGATATCTCCTGGAGGGGAAGCATCTTGCTGCGGTGGAGGAGAAGGATCCCTAGCATTGCCCAATTTCATTGCCTTGGGCAAGAACAAGATTGGCTGTGACAGTGGCTGGAGGAGAGAAGCAGCTGTAAGGGCAGACGGAAGAGCGTGGGGTTGGGTGCACTGCCTGCCGCTGTCCTCACCCACAGGCATAGACATCAACTGACTGAAATCAAAGAGAAATCCCTCTGGCCAAATCCTCCCTGCCGCCTGCCAGCTATTGTCTCAGCAGTACTGGCTTTGTTGGGGCATGACCCTAGGGTACTGCTCTATGAAATGTCCCAATGCCCCAGAAGCAGGGTCATTGCTGACGCACAGACAACTTGTAAAGGGTACCCAAGCAATACCGGAGATTACCAAAGCAGAAGGACAGACAATATTCTGCAGAGCTCATCTCTCCCCCGGGTGAAGTTAGATCATGATGTAATTTAAGCATCTGAAAGAGATTGGAGAAGTCTGCTGGTACAATTCATACCCAATTTACTTTGTAATGGGACTAAGCAGAATTTGCTAAACACTTAATTTAAAGGGATATTTTCACAAAGGAAAAATAAGTGGTGGAATAAGTCAGTTACCAGCCTGTTGGAAGAAGATCCAAGCAAACCAGAAATGTATACTGCATGTCTTTCTGGCACTGGAAAGCACTGATGTCTAACGCGATCAAAATCAGCCTTTTTGTATTCACCAGGAAACATTACTGGCTCATATCTTGCTCCATAGTGCACTCTGCCAAGTACAGTATCTATTATGTAGAACAATGTGGAACCACATACC
>JAVHNF010060082.1:27255-40081 GCA_034783455.1 Micropsitta finschii | reverse complement strand
TTCAGCCCCATTATCTCACTTGGGAATGAAGTCGCATGGAGCCTCATTTAGTGCCTCTGTCAGCTGGGAATGGAGCTCATGACAATCCACAGTACTTAAAATGGAGGCGGAGACCTTCTCCCATTTCCACACACACAGTTTTTGTGAATCTCTCACTAACTGCTTTCTCCCTGAGGACTTCTAGTCTTCATGCAGGCTGCTACTAAAAGAGACCATAAACAGCCTGTACCAAAGCTTCTTTGGAAGCAGCAGAGGGAAGGCATCCACAGGAAGCTTTGCTTGTGGTATACAGTTTTCCAAATCCCTTTGGAGGAACTTCAGCTGAGGGAAAAGGAGGTCCACTATCTAAGCCTGAAGAAGAGAAGAAGTGTAATCTGCTAAGTCTAAAAGTGCAGTTTAGCTTCTGACACCAACATATCCTTCTTGCGTGACCTTGGGCCCTGATGCTTTTAAAAAGAGGTTTGAAGAGATAAGTCTAGTTGTTTCTCTGCATCTTCAACCATAGAAAAGGGAAAAGAGAGGACAATTTTTTTTACTTATAGAGATAAGTAGGTAATATTAAACATGGAAATATTAAGATATTCTGGAGATGGATTAAATATTTAATATAAAGTGACCACTAGCATCCATATTATTATGGGATGTTTAACTTCAGGTAAAACACCCAAGGCTTTTAAAGAATGTAATTACAAAATAATGTTATGCAAAATACTTCATGATTTTATTAATAAATTCTTTAGGATTCCCATGATTTGAAGCAAGAATTTGAAATATAAACCAAGGATGGTTAGAAAAGTGCATTTTTCTTTTTAAGTAAAAAGTCCTCTTACTTGTAATTAAAGCACAACTCTGTCTCAGAAACCATACACACATAAACCAGGAAGAACCACCTTAACTCTTGAAACTTTGAGGAATCTACTTTCAGTTGATAACTGTGGGGGCTTAAGCCCTCATGATTATCTAGGCTATGTTTTTCTTTTTATTGTTCATACTAAGCTGAGAGGAAAAAGGGATGCTTTCAATATTCAGGATTAACTAACACACTCACAAGAACAGACTCACTTTAGATTAGCTTGTCATTCCAGTGTATTTGGAAACAAAATAAAATAAACTAGGACAACAGATGAAGTCCAGGATTCCCTGGATTTAAAACCAGCTAACAGAACTGATCACATCCCCGTACACTAGCTGAGGCAGGAAATGTCCCTCCTCAGTGGCTAGTCTGGGGAAGGTAGAATAAATGAAACAAAGCAAAAAGATGTTGTTTGCAAGAGACAGCTTGCAGGGGGGAGCTATGTGCAGGAGAGAGTCCCCACGCATTATAGAGAAATCTTGATATAATTTAAGAATGCTGAGAAGTAATGAGGAGTTGTATTCTTCATCTTTTCATAATCTATCAAAACTGTTCCTCCTATAAGATCAGCATCCAATGCTACCAGTCCCCCCAAAAAGCATTTCTTTGAATATACACTTAGTAAAACACCATTCACGGTGGCTGACAAACAATCTGGGAGACTATTTGGCCATCCAGTTACAAATATACACCACCAATGCAGAGTTAAACATCTTTTAAAATGATAAAATGACATAACACATCACTGGACCATACTTCACTGTCAGCTTTTCTCTCAGCTACTTCAGGGGACATTCAGCTCTAGCCTGCACTCACCAGCTTATCCTGTCCCATTCCTTGGTGGCAGGAGCTCCAGGTTCTCTTCGTCTTCCCCTGGCCAAGTTAGAACATCCCGATCTTCCTAAGGTGCTGCTCACAAGGGCTTGCTTCCTACTTTCTCCTCTAATGGTAATCTCATTCTGGAGTTTCCACCAAATATGGCTGCGAAGGCTTAGCTTTCCCATATCCTGCTTTATGCAATTAAACTTAAGATATAATAGAAGACTTAGGATGTATAATTAAAGCTTAGGTTGTAATAAAAGGGACGCTCTTTTGTTTAAACTCTCTGCCTTGCTGTGGCTGCTTCAAATTTGTATTTCTATCATTCTCTAATTAGTATCTCTCTTCTGTCTTTAGGCTGGCTTTTCCTGTTTCTAAGGCTGTGGTAAAACATCATAAATATTTTAACCTAGAAAAACTGATCATACCAACACTTTACAAAAGCTACAATTATCAGTTTGCTCTCAATATTAAATAGAGAATGAAGATGACAATAATATTAACAGAAAATGGGTGTGAGAAAGGGGCTACTTGAATGATTTGAACTCTTCCTAGACAGACAGTGCAACTTCTGGGGGTTTCTTCACAATAAATAAAAATATCTCTCTGAGGATAATTAGTTCAGGTGTGGCAGCAGGCTGATGAGTCTTGAAGGTGGCTCACCTGGAGTCAGGTATTCACCCACTACCAAACAATATGAACATAGCTTTCCCATCTCTCATGCTCTTAACCTTGTTTCAGCAAACACCTTAGCATGCAGGAAAAGCGAAAGCACAGGAGCCAAGACAGCAGGCTCACCAGGACCAAGAGCAAGACATTAAAATAATAGAAAAGGCAGAAGAATGTGGTAATGAGGAACACACAGTAGTTATTTCCTTCCAATCCTTTAGCCCATCCATGTTCTCACATTCCTCCCCTAGTTCCTCTGTGGCAGCTTTTCAGGTTGCATGGTCTCCTTTCTTTCTGGTTTATCCTGTCAAGTGTTTGGATTACAGGTGCTTGTCAATGTGTTGCTGTGTGCTTGCACACCAAGCACAAACCTAGAGAGAACCTAAGCTGGTTTCCCCAGCATCAGAAACAGTGAAAGGAAGCAAAGTCCCCAAACAAGTCAGCCATCAGCTTCACAGCGGAACACTGCAAAACACCAATTCCTTCTTCACCCTTTGTTTCAGTCAACCCCCACTATCATACTCAGTATACTCTTCAAAGAAGTATAAAGACTTTCTGCCAAACACACCTAAACTCCCTTTTCTCATCTAAAAAGCACACATTTTCAAATTCTGTCCACTCCTGCAACAAAAAAAGCGTGTGAAGCTAACATGCTAAAATGGGCTTTCAATTCAAAATAACCCACACATAGAATATATACCTTCAACTTTGTGATAAGCCAGTCAACTACACATTAAGCTCTGCTCAGCAAAATCAGTTCCAGCAGAGCTCTGACGGGCATTCAAAATAGATTACACAACAAATCAAAAATCACCATCGACTTCTGCATTGTGATATGACTCTCAGTTCTTTGAGGCTGGTCCTTGCAGTAATAAATCTATTATGCATCTTTGATGCTACACACCAGCCTCTGCCAGCAAATCCACTTCGAGGATATACCTAATGTTCCAAGGCTTGAGAAGCTTTAGTCTGTATTAATTAATTAAAAAGGAAGAAGAAAAAAAAATAAAAAGATATCTATGTACCTTAAGGCAATATTCAGTCTGATCCCACTGACAGCTTTCCTTGTGGCTTTGAAATCCATTACCTTCTGCAAGAATACGAGCTTTACGGCAGCTTTCAAACAACGGTGTCTACCTTCAGCACAGGAATTGCAGTTCTTCAGTGGCAGATCAAGGTCTCCATGCAGTACAGAACAGCAATTACCCAGTGAATGTAACAAATATGCCAGCAAGCATGTATGAAAAAGAATATATGTAAAGACAGAAAGTTCTGATAACAACTAGTCAGAACTCATCCCAGAAACTCTTCTCTGAGCAACAGTTCCTGGGAGAGGGGAGAATTAAAACAAATCTGGCTGCACATCTTGCAGTTGCTGAAGTTTGAAATACCAAACACAGTAATTTACTCATAAGGGCTGAGTTCTTCACTTTGTTTGTACAATGGCTGGATGCAGGAGAAATGGAAAATTCCTGCTAAGAATTCCTTCTCCTGGGTCAACTGGACCTAAAAGGATTTAAGAAAAATTGGATGCCTGCTCTAAGGAAAGCCATTAGTGTCAAAGTACTATCAAACTGTAGACTTCTGAGTGCTTCAACCCCATTTACAGATTCTAGACCAGAACATTAGAAACAGACTTCTTTGTAAACATTCTGTAGGGAAAGAATCACCCCTTTAACTGGGTACAGAATCTAAACACCACACAATCAAAAAACCAGGCCAAAATCATGCCAAAGCTTTCCCAGAACACTTAGATTTTCAGAGGAGGAGACAATTTAGATCAGGTCAAACCTCAGCGTGTCTTCCATTCATTTAATACAAACACACTTATGTGTCAGATTTTCTTTCCGTCTGAGCTGCAGTGCCAGTTGTGGGGTTCACACCTCACAGTATGTATCTGTGTAGTAAGGAGGGGTGGATTGCTATGACAGCCTTCTCCCTCTGCCCATCATCCTTTCCAAAACAAAAAAAAATGGCTGTAAGGTCAGTTCTGAAAGTTGGCTGGTAATTACACAGACTAATTATTAGTCTTTCATCTTAATAGTTAGCATTTCAAAAGTATTTTATTAATCAACCTTGTTACAGGTAGGGACCATTGTAAACTTTGGATATTTTATTTCTTTTAAATGCTTTTAGAGTATTTTTTGTTACTAAATCACCACTGAGGTTTCCACAGATGTTGTTATAGAGATTGCAATAGCTTGACACTGCCCACCCCCTCTTTTAATTCCAATTCACTATCTAGGTAAGTCACTATCTAAAATTGTCAGTATACTCTCCAGATATCACTATCTAGAATAATCAGTCTCCTAATATTCAGCAGACACAGTAATAACATACCTAATCTTTAGCTTTCATGATAGGATCCCTTTGGGACAGAATAAAAATAAGATTGATGTATTAATATGATAATAAATAGTTAAAATGAATGAAATAGAGCAAAAGTGGAAAGTATGAACCAAAGGAAGAACTATCACACAAGCTGTAATGTGAATTATTGGCTTTGTGTCTATACAATACCAGCCATATATGTTCTGTAGCCTCTTATGATGCTACAAAGCATGTATAAAACCTTACTAGATCAAAATTAATCTAATTCTCCACTCAATTTCCACACATGGAAGTGTCTACAGAAGGTGCAAGGCAGGGGAGAGAGTGGTCAGTCAGTCGTGTTTTAATTTATAGCTATTTTTGCCTAAGCCCTGAATGGCCTGCCAATTATGAATAGTACCAGCTGGGCTGTCAGGAGAGCATGCTAAGAAGGACACACACAAGAAAATAATAATAATAATATAAAAAGGAAGAGCAGGAGAAATGTTTGGAGTAGGCGAGACCTGATGGGGATCCTAGCTCTGGTGTTAAAATGCCTTGATACAGTCCTATCTTCCCTACCACCCCCAGATAAAAAGAGGATGATAATTGTCATCGTTATCTGGATATAGGTTTAGACTTTGACTTTTAGGGGTATAATCCAGGTACTTAGTACGTATAAAAATTGGGACTTTTCTGTATTTAAATAAGCAGCAAAAATAAGAACTGCATGTGATGATGAGGACAAGAGTCTTTTGAAGGGTTGTTGTCTTATTCTCAAATAACAAATCACTAGCTTCTTTTGTTTTTATTTAACAGAATGATCTTTACATGAGTTTTATGCAAAACGTCAAAAAAAAGGATTTTGAGTAACATGGCAGCTCTACCGTTTTTAAGAAGCTCTTTTCACAGCCCACATCACAGGGAGAATATAGAACATAATGCTTTTAAACAAAACCTGGTGAATGCCCATCAACAGAGTCATGTCTTGAGTAGCTGTTGAGAGAACAAATAATAAACACTGGCATTAAAAAACAAAGATGTTGTTCCACTGCTGTTACAATGTCAGTGCTGGATCTACACTGGTATATACATAAAAATATTGTATTTGGCAAAACAGTAGTTTTGGAAACTGATCTGCTTTTCATGACTACTCTTATGCATGAAAAAATTAAGAGATTTACCTCATGCTTTACTGTAATCTGCTCATTTGTAGATGCAGATCAGTTTAAAAAGAAGTATACTTATACTCATGCATTTCACTTTATATCAGCATCATAACGATAAATTCTGCAGTAGCCTCTCCTCCTCTCATTTTCATACCCTTGTAGGAGAGGCAAGGCAGACAAGCCAGTATGAAAAGCCAGCAGACCATAACTCCTCTACTACAGACAAGTGACAATTAATCACATTCACCAGCTAGGCAGGTAGCTCTTGTCCTTTAACACTGGAGGAAACATAAAGCTCCTCTCTCTGAGCACTGATTGTCCAAGTGATATTGGAGCTTTCAGAAGCAGTTACTGAGCCACTGAGATACTTTAAAATGAGGCAAATCAAGACCTAAATATGCCAGTCTTCTGCTGTTTTATTAATCCTTACTTTTCGAGGAGCACTGAAAGCACAAACAACTGCTGGAGTGGAATATTTATCTGGAGTGGAATATTTATCACCATTTTTCCCTGCAAGACAGTAATTTGATTCTCCTGTGCCAGGTGTTCGAGGTCCCTAGGGCTCATTAAGACTCTGACCACAGCACCCCTGCTCAAAGGGGAGCCAGCCCCACTCATGGCTGTGGAAGTGCAGCCACTTGCAGACTGAGAGACATACACCTCCCCTGGAATGAGAAGGACAGGAACAAGCCATAACACCGTCAAATGTATCTACTGTGGGACTAAGGAGAAAAGGATTATTGCTTTTTTCCATTTTGCTCTCAAGCAACTAACCTTTCTGGTTTAGCTTTCTCCATATACGCGTAACTCATTGATTCATTCTGAAAATTACATAATGCTTTTGAAGTGCAAAGAGAGACTAAAAAGCATATCCAAAATCTGTGACAGCCGTAGCTCATCTGTTTCCTATGGTTCCCTAGCATAGGTTTTATTTCCAAGTGAGTCAGTCACGTTTCAGTGAGTGTAACAGAGTTATTTTTGTAAGCCTTCCAAAAACCCTTCAGTTAGGACGCGATAATGTACTGACCCCTTGGAGGGGGAAAGGGTTGCAGATATAATTTCAAGAGACCACACAGAAATGTTAAGATCTGTGGAATCTCTCCTTCGGTCGCTCAGCAGAACTCAAGCACTCAGAAACCCACCTTTTTGAAAAAAGGTACGGGTCTTCTTTCAGCTGCCGAAGATTATTTAACCCAGGACTGCTAAATAAAAAAACTTCCACATTGCAACTTGATTCCCCAAGTTGAGAGAGCTCCTCGTTGGCTTTGCTAACTGAACAGAAATCCCACTGAAAGAAGAAAACTGAAGCGAGGACATGTGAAATGAGAAGTCCTGTTTGTTACAGAAGTACACACATCTCGCTTTCACACAGGCTCCAGCCTCCTGTCAACCCAAAAGCTGTTGAAATGAACGTTTGAAGCATGTGGGCTGAAAGCGCAGGCAGAAATGGTGATGATCAGGACATGTCAATAATGTTACACAGCTGGAGCTCTGCCCAGTCCATGGTGAACAGCTGTTCTCCAAATGACTAATCACACAGGAAGAGGTAGAACATAAAATTCTCCATTTTCAGAGAGGTTGACACCTCTTTTAATTATTTTCTCCCTTTCCATCCAGTTTCATGTTGGAATAGTCTAGCTGCAATGTGTACAGCAACAATGTGTCTCTGACATGTAAGTGTGAACTTTAAGTGTGCCAGTGTTTTGACTTCAGCAAATCATCTGGCAGCAGCGCTCCACTCCAGACGTGGCGGGGTTCAGTGATCAGTGAATTAACTTCTGAAATTCTTTAAAAACAAAAGCAATTTATCAGAGTAAAGAAACGAAATTTATTAGAGTGAAATATTCTTCCTACTGCAGCTCACTTACAGACAGAATATAAAGTTGTTGCTGGGTTCTAAAAAATCTAACTCAAAGTTCAACACTTAAGTCTATTGAAATCATCACCTCAGTAAAGGACTCACAAAAGCCTAGAGCCAAAGAGGCCCTAAGGTGGCAGATACATTAGAAACCAAACTACGAGGTACATCAGTTTAGATGTACCTCACCTGTGCAATCGGGGAGGCAATACTCGGAGGAAATAAAAAAATAAAAATTTCAGAATAAAATGTAGGGAATTCTCTTATTTTATTCAAAAAAAGCCTGAGTTAGTCCATCTAAATGCAATATCATCTCCCATATGCTTAAAGATAATAGCAGGCAGGATAACATCCATAAAGCAGAACAGAAGATAGCTTTCATCATCTCAGAAGTGTTTGAAAACTCAGCCCATGCCAGGACAAAATGGCTGATATTTGCCTCTAACCATTCCAGCCATCCTATTTTTGAGGATCACGGTGATAAACAATTCCCTGAAGAATACTGTAATTCTACAGCACTGATGAGCCCAGTATCAATGCCTGTGTTCAGGGCAAGTTCAAAGACTATTCAGTATCTGCTTGATAAGCTTCTCAGAGAGGTCATTAACTAGGACAGTTAGTTATACTCTTCATGAAAATGTTCTATATTTTTGTTTCCTCATCAAGATCCCTGGTTTAGGGAACCTCCCCTGGCTGCCTAGGTACATCTAAAGGGAAAGGTACACATATAGCAGTAAGCCAGCACATGCATGTTTTAGCTTGTATGGCTAAAGCATGGTTAAGGACTGTTAGCACACATGAGACCAAGAAGTGTTTTTAACTGGCTGAAGCAGAAAGCTCTTACAGGACTGAAGAGAAGACAGGAATGCAGTGGCAAATGTTTGCAAGGCTTAGGTCTAGTGAGAGAATTATCCCAGAGGCAAGGTGTCCCTGCCCATGGCAGGGGGGCTGGAACTTGAGATCCTTTCCAACACAAACCATTCTATGATTCTGTGAAATGCCTTGAGTAGCTCCTGGTGACACTCATCTCCAGTACTTGAGTATTAGAAGTAAACAAAACTAACTAGATGAGAACCTTGGCAGCACCTTATCCTCCAGAGTTAACTGTTACTGCTTAAACCTCTAAAACACTGATGGCTTGGTGATACCAAACTATACAGGATACAGAACTGCTGATGCAGGAATACTGCTCTACCATGCAAGCAATTTTCACTTAATAAAGGAACAAGACAAAAGCAACTTTTCTGTCATGACATGCACCTTCTCGGTTGCCACTGCCAATGAACTATTACCAACAAATGGCTCCACTAAGTTTCAATTGCATCTATGCAAGGTGTCTGCTGGTTGAACAACACTAATCCCTCTAAACCTGAGCAAGGCCGTCCTGCTCAAGTCCATCACGTAGACATAGCTCCACAGGTCTGAATTAATGGGAGCTTTGCAGTGGACCAGCTACTGTCTAATACAGGACCCAGCAGCTCCAGCAAACATCTTTAAGCAGCCCCTGAACCCCAGAGTTACCTGAGAACATCACAAACATGGACAGACTATTCACACTGGCAAGACTCAGAGAGTACCCAGGTGTCTCAGGAGGATGAGCCTGCCCTGTGAAGCAGAGGTAGGTCCATGATCCAGAGGAGCCACAAGTCAGAACCACCAGGGGAAACAGCTACCTGAGCGATGCTCAAAACACGAAAGACAAAAATTAAACCCAGAACATTTTCAGAACCAGTTTTCCAGTTTATAGCAGGAATAATTCAAGCAGGAGGAAAATTCAGCTGACAAAATCAGCAGGTTATCATTAAAGAGATATGAAGAAAACAAAAGAGAAACCCCAATCCCTCCAGTCACAGCTGGCAGACAGCTCCCTCCCATGAGCAGCAGGGAAGTGAGCCAGGGGGCCATGGCAGCAGGAGAAGGGGTGTCCACTCTGCGGGGCCTCCGCAGCACATCCACACACCTCCTGACAATGCCTGTGACTGACTAGTAGAGATTTAAGCCTTAGGAGTCCTGTCAGGATACACACAGAGCTCTCATCCAGGGGCAAAGATATAGTATAAATTTCTTTCTTTTCTCTTTGCTCTTCAACAGCTGCAGGCTTTTTTCCCAATTCTAATTTCCAAGTAACCATACATAGCAAATATAGTAGGTATCACATAAAAATGTTGTTTTTCATCTCATAAATCCCACATGGGTAACGTCATCAAGTGGCTTAGGTTTTGACATGCAAGCTTTATCCTCCCAGCACTCATGTACAGATGTGTAGGTACCCTCTTGCAGCAGAGGGGATATGTCTTTTCCTGGGCTGGCTGTGAGCATTGCCCTGCAAATGGTAGCAGTTACTCAGATAACACATGCAGTTTAGAGAATCACATTTTCTATCCACAAGGAAGTGAAGTTCAAGGGAAAGCTATGGTAACCTTACCTTCTGTTAAGTGTCGTCATCTCCATGCATAGGCTTTTGGGACTTTTTAAATGATTTCTGCAGTACCAACTTCACTTTAAAAAACCTGCTCAAGTGGATGCTTAAACCAAAACCACAGCTAAAGAGCTATTTGAAACATCCCATAGCTACTCTGGCAGCCTGTTTAGCTTAGCTGATGATTAAGTGTTCTAAAAGTTTAGGTTATATGTAGATAGTCATTGTCAATATAAAAGATAGTGCTGTCAGGTTCTCTCATTTATTCAAATATCCCCAATTCCTGGGAGCCTCCAGTGCTTCTTTCCGGGAAGGGAAATAAAAACAAAGGGGGAAAGGAGGAGAAAAGAAAACCATCCAGAATACACATTTCTTTCTAGACTTCACACCAAATGCTCCTCAGAGAGGGGCTGGCAAAGGCTGAATACTGCAACGGCAAAGCATTTCGATTTATACATTTATTTATAATCATAAATCCACATTTCCCCACCAGCCATTAGAAAATACGGATCCAAAGGAACAATATTTCTGCCCACAAAGGCAGCATTTTGTCCACATTTTAAGCTGTGGAATATTTGTAAATTTGCAGAATTCCAACTGCATGCATATTTTGAGGTTTCAAAATGAAATAACACATTTCCCATTTCTATAGTGATATCAACACCAGCAAAAGTTCAACAATATTTTAAAAATACAGTCAAAATTGAAGAACAGCAACTCAAATTCCCTACATTCTACTGACGGGTGGAAGAAGAGGATTGAGAGGGGACACACTGTTGATTTCCATTCTCCCCCCCAGCCTTTCAGCTAGTGCTATCAAAGAAACATTTTCTGAAACTGCCGAGACTCGCACACAATAGAGAAGAAAAGAAAGCACAACCAAATCAATCACCATCCAGCTGATACTGTTGCAGAATAAAATTCATTCAGACTTCTGAGCTGCAGCAAATCAAATCTGGCAATAATAGGGCTGATCTTGCTTCTTCCCTCCCTGGAAAAGGGAGGCACGGGTTATCTGCTCCAGCATTCAGCTGAAGAAGCTTGAATTTAGTAAGTCAGTTTTTATTATCAGTCCAGCTTCCTAAGGAAACCAGTTAATACAACTGCCTATGCAGGTATTTCTATCCTTTTGTCTTTCTTGCAAAATAACGTGGAGTTTTCCAGGGCAATTTCAATGAGGTTTTGACAGCAGTAGCATTTATAAAAATACTGTGTCCGATCGAGTTTTATACATGTATAAATGGCAGGGCAGAAGAAAGATAATGCTTCTTCTGAGGAAACTTTGCCATGTTAATTAGCGATAGCTCCTTCAGTGAGGCATAATGTTGTCTTGTTACTCTTTGCTCTGTTTCCTACCATCTCCTTTAGTTTGGGTCTTGATTTTTTTTTTTTCTTTTTTTTTATTTGTAAAATATGCCTTGCATAACCTAACCTTGCTTCTCAGTTTAACATATGACATGAATTCAAGACTAAAGCATTACTCTAGGAGTAAGACTAATGTTGTTAAGTGGAAAAATTAGCGAGTGAACGCCGCACCCCCACCTCCCCATCTGGAAGTCTGCTGCTTTACATAACACTTCAGTGTTAAGCATCTGCCATGTTTTCATAACTTAGCTTTAAAAGATTATGATTGACTACTTGTAGCTGAGGGACAAGGCTGCACGTTTTTTTCTGTTATGAATGAAGATGGTCTTTGGCCAATAACGAGCTATGTGAAACTCTCATTTAGCACACACTGGTTTAATTTTGCTTTGTTCTCTACTAGAAAGGTTCCTTACATTAAACTGTTTTGGTCAAAGACAGAATTTGCTGAAAATAAAGGTAAAATTCCTCTGACCGGACATCCTCCACCCACCCCACAATAATTGTGGAGGCTCTGTTCCAAAAGATTTATTTCTTTAGTTGTGCCTTTATTTTTAGATGTACATTGGTTTTTTGGTAATTGTATTTTATTTTTAGAACATGGTCTAGGTGTATTGTTTACTTTTGTTGAAATATACATTTTTGAAATTCATTATCTCTGAATAATGAAGAGACCCTGAGAACTGTTAGGTAAACTAAAAGTATGTGCTGCGAATTGTGATAGATGAGAGAGGCCATACTTGTGTCATATCTGTTTTGGCAGAACTGCAAAATGTTTATCTAAATACGGAAAACAAGCTAGGACCTTCTCAGCTAGGAATTGCTTTGGAATTTTTCTGGTCCCTTTGGGCTGGTTTTTTTTTTTTGCCAATTACTGCAAGTGCCCTTTATTTATGTCATTTATGCTAATGTGCTCAGTTGTGGTTGGTAATTAGTAGTGTTACAGAAGCCAGTGACTGACTTCTTATATAGATTCCTTTTACCCCTGCCCTGGAAGAAGTTTTGTGCTATTTTTCTCCTATGTGGTGATAACTGATGGTTCAGTCTTTCTGCATATCAGACTTCAGCAAGCACACAAGGGTATGTTTAGTCATTTCCTCTTCCCAAAATACTGTATAGCATATTGAAGTAGAACCAAGTGATTCTGCACATCTCAAAATTGAGTTGGGAAGTATGTATAAGCATTTTCCAGTCACGCTTATGATGGGGGAATTATTTGGTTGAATGCATCTATATAACGTGGTATACCCCTTGTTTTGTAGCCATTTAAAGATCGCTGTGAATGGTTCTATGAACATCTGCATGCTGGGCAGCCAGATTCAGACATGGTGCACAGGCCTGTCAATGAAAATGACATCCTTTTGGTT
>JAVHNF010060082.1:16669-27155 GCA_034783455.1 Micropsitta finschii | reverse complement strand
GGCACAAGTGCTACCTATCTGCTCAAGTGTTAGTGAAGTTTCCTGAGTGTGTCACAGAGATACCAGTGCCTCCAGTGTAGCACAGTGTACTTTCACTACAGCTGAGTGAGGGAATGAAAATTAGTCATAGCAGGTATGACTAATCTGTACTTCACTGTAAGTATCTGGAGTCTCAGTAACCTCCTGAATTTGCAGGTTTTCCTACTGAAAGTAATGTTTATGCACCAAGCTGCATGGAGGAAAAGATGTAGATTAGGGAATTACTTCAAATGCTTTAGCTATCTTAGATGCATTAATTTTTCACTATCTCATTTATAGAAAGAAAAAGAAGACAACTCAACTAGAAACCAAACAAAAAAACTAAGGTAAAACTAAAGTATGTAACGAGGACATTCCACATCAAGTAAAGAGAAGATTAAGCATTTTCTTCTGGCAGTGCTTTTAATTATTACCGGTAACATTCTATTTATTATCATCAGCATTTTTTATCTTTTTTCTTTAAAAAATTATTCGGATTGTCTCCCTGAATGTGTGTTATTTTTCTGTCCAACAGAGGACAGTCTCACTCATGGCTGAAAGCAAACAAGTTTAGACTTAAGAAATACATTTTTTTTAAAGCCTGTGCTCTGTAGTTACAGTTTGGTCCCAGAGATGAATTGCAAGCACAGACTTGGGCCTTACGTTCCTGCTAACTGAATGGGAATCCTAACAAGTGAAAGAGTATACTCTGCAATGCTTCTTTTCTTTTTGAAGTAGTGACAAATGAGAACTACTGCTTCAAGTTAGCCTTACAAATGGCAGAAATAAAACAGAAGAGTGCAAACATCCATCTTTGAATAGCAGAGTCAAAGCAATCTAAGGTGAAAATGGTGTCCAGCAGGGTAATTCAGATCTGGAAAGTCATCCAACTCCATAGCAGCTTGACCCTAACATAGCCCCAAAGGCAGTGTTACAGCTGCCAGCTACACAGCTAGCCAAGCAGAGGTGCAAGCCAAGAAGCCAGCCATGAACCCACGTGCCAATGCAGGAGAGCTATATTCCAGAATTTGGCATCTCCAGCTGCCAAACATTTCCCATCTGGCTTAGCCTGTGGAGCAAGGTGTCAAAATAAAGAGCAGGGGTAAATTATACAAAAGAAGAGCAGTACCGTCTGCAAGACACCAAGGAAGAAGAGGCACGTTGTGCCTACCAACATCTGAGACTCACATGTGGTAACACCAGTGAAACGGCAGATTAGGGCACTTCTGTATCAGGGGAAGCAGTATGGACAAAATGCTCAACATTTTGCTAGAACAGAACAGTTAGACATTTATGAATTGCAGCAAGAGTCCCAGCTTGTGGCCATCCGCATTGGTCAGCAGATGCAGAACATTCATGTGGAACTGGTTTTGAGTAAAACTTACAGCTTTTAGTAGATTTCATGAGAAAAAGGAGCCTACAAATAATGTTTCTTCAAGATTTCATGATCCATTCTGCTCCCCCACTACCGCAAAAAAAAAAAAAGTCAAGTATCTAAGAATATCACTGTACTTTCATAACTGGAATACCATAATTTAGACCGTAGTTTTATGGAAGAGTAATTTTCTTGAAATTTAGTGAAAAAGACAACTTTAGTAACACCAAATTGAAAAAGAAAACCCAAAACTAGGCAGGCATGAAATTTCATTCAAATGAAATACAGATACTCACTAAGCTGTACTTAATTGTAGCACAATTCACTTCTGACAAGCAGTTACTGCTCCTCAATTGCAATAGTGCTATATTCCAAGAAGCAAGACCAGCTGTGAGGAATATTCCTAGCAGAACACACAGTTTTAAGTGCACCGTAAGAATTCATACTTTCAAATGATACGCTAACTGAAATATTCATCTTATTGGTCTCATTTCCACCTTCCGCTCTGCAGACAGATCCTCATGGCCTAAATGAGATTTGACAGATGTGAATTTCTTGAATAATTTGGCCCTTTATTTTAAAAACTCATAGAAGACCTTATACCTCTCTTACAAGTTTCTGGCTTTATTACCAGCTATTTGCCTCAACAAAAGGTTATATTTCAGACTCATCTCATTACAGTCAGAGCCAACAAGCTTTCAGTGGTTTAGAACTGGTACATGAGATAACTTATGCTATCCCCATCTACATCTAACCATGCATGTTATTCAGGGGGCATCATTAGTAGGATCTCTTATTCATTGTTGTGGTATGCGCAAACTCTACATGTATGAATTCATGAGCAATGCTAAGAGAAAAAAATTGACAACATTTTCAAGCCTCCTTCATGAAAATGCTTCCTACAGAATAGAGGCTAATAGAATTGGTGATTATATAGATTATTGCTGATTTTTGATAAAGTAGCTTTGCATTCAAAACAGTATCTGAAATACAGACTTATTCTAGAAATACAACATTTTGGGAAACTAATAGGCTCTTCATTATAATTTCTGAAGTTGCACTGATAAATTCAACCAGATCAAAGAAAATTCTAAGGACTTTTATTTATTTATTTTTAAAAATAAACTTATAACCTCTATTTTATTTCCACAGAAACCTTAAAAGCTTTGCACTGGCTTTAACAGAGAAGTTGCTGCTGCCTACTGCTGCTTTGAAAATGTTTGAGTAATAAGATCCTGCACATTTTTAATATAAATATACTAATGCAATTAACTGCAAATTGGAGTCGATCTGAGGAACGATTTCTGTATTTGACTACTCATTAGCAATCTGAAAGTGTAATAGCTCTTAAATTTGCCGTCTTCTTAATTTCATTATGAAGTTTAACTCTACTTATAAATGTGAAGAATTAGGTTTATTCTGCAATTTATTTGCTTATGCTGAATGTGTGAAGTTGTTTTTCCTTCTGTACTGTACATAAGAGGGTGCATGGATTACTCAGAGTAGATAAAGCAGTGAGTTGTTGTGTATACACTTGTCACACAACACATACGACTGCAAAGGAATCTTTTTAGGGACCCACAAAACAAATGAAGGGGGAAGGACAAACAAGCAAGCACACTAAGAGCAGACATTTCATCACACACTAGTTTAAAACCCAATAAACCAGCATCAACAAAGCCAACAAAAACAGGAACCCTATCAGAGTTGATACATCCCTTCTGTCATACAACGTTTCTGCTTGGGCAAGTGAGGCTAACCCAAAGCACCTTATGGTATCACAGTTCTCATTGAAACCTTTCAGTCACCCCCCATTGGATTTGTATATAAACTCTAAAGCAGGGCATCTACTAAAGCATTACACAGCAAAGTTTACAAATTTTGGCTTCCTTGAAAAACAAGGAGACATTTGCAAAGATCTCTTTCCTACATTCACAGCTTTGCTGGTGGACTATTTCATGGTAACTGTCAATGACTGATTATAACCAGCTATGCTGATTCACATTAATTTCCTTACTCAATTTCAATAGACAATTTGAGCATTTTTAACTGCATTATCAAACACCTAACAGAATATTTTCTTTTTTTTTTATGGTTTTGCATTCTAGTCATTTGGATTTTGAAGAAAAGGAATTGCAGCTTTCCCATGATGCACACCACCACCCTCCCAGCCCCAAATTATTAGAAGCAATAACACAAACCAACATTAGACCTTGCCTAGGCAGGCATATCCCCCAGTCGTGACATTAAGAGGGAAAAACAGCTGAAAAGCACGGCTACTAGACTTTGTCAATAAAACAGAACATTATATAATACACAATAAAATGCTTCATACCTGGAGTTGAAAAAACGAAAAGGGTTAACAGCTGACCTGGCACAGCCCCACATGCTCTCTCTGGAAATTGAACACAGACAATTAGGAATTTTAAGTTACCCCAAACAATTGCAGGGGACTTAGACAAGCTTGAGGAACACCTACTGCAAAGTAAGCACATAGCCTCACAGTGTGGAGGAGACTTTCAGATTTTCCCATTCACTTAAAAACTCCTTCTTCAACTCAAATTGCTCTGCAGAGGTCCCAGCTGGTGCTGAGCAAGTCATAAGGAGCTCTGCCATTGATTTACATGGGAGCAAAGTCAAAGCTTAAGGGCCCAGATGTCATGTAGTGGTAATTCTGGATCATGGTAGATCATATTTTCTCATTAAAAAATAATCAGTGACCAAGAGGTAAACATTAACAAGAACCTAGAGCAGACAGACATTGCACAAAGAGAAAATAGAGGATGGAGCTGATGTCCACTCCCAGAATTCTGCTGCTTAAGTAATACTATTCCCAACACGTCACTGAAAAATCAAGCCTTTTACTTAAAACTGAGACTCCAGGGGAAAATAGATAATCTTCTAGAATATTATTTGGAATACTGCACAACACAAATATACGATGTCATGGCTGTATAAACTCCTATGCTGGGATTTGGACTACATGGACTGCTCCTTTTCACTGACAAATTCTGATGTTCTGCATGTGCTCAAACAAGAGGCATCATACAGCTGGCTTTGGAAACAGTTCCACCAGCACGTTAGGGAAACAGAAAAGTAAAGGCTGTAGAAAGCCAAGCCCATGAATAACCCCCTTCAGTCCTTCTCTCTGTGGTTTAGACCTCAAATGTACCAAGAAATTAGTCTGAGGCCAAAGCCCAAGAAACTAGTAAATATATTAGAATAACAACGTGAATCACACAAATGTTCTAGCACACCAGCAGTTGAATGCATTTGCACTGGAAACATTCTGGGTCCTTCATAATGCTCAATTAAAATGACCAGCTTGGCACAGCAATTGTTGAAAGTGAAAAGGAAAATTTCAAAGCAACTTCTCTTGATTTACATAAGTGCATTTTCCATTTGCCCTTGGAAACCCACAAATAATCCATTTTCTCCCAAGATTTTGCACTGAATCTTTCAAACCCCTTATATGCTTCAAATGTACAGTAAATATTAGTCTTCTTTACTGCTTGTTTGATTTTGCCATTTGGTAAATGTTACATTTCTGATAATGACAGAAATCTGCTACCAAAATGACAAAATGATGTAAAGAATTTTTGAAGTCTAAATTATTAGCTCCATCAGAGTCTGACACTGCTTTTTTTCCATCCTCTTTTTCAGCTTTCTGTGCAGACTCTCCCTTCTTCAGAAATGTCTCAGGTACCTGTCTCACGGCATCATTAGATACAGATTTTATTTCACAGTTGTACCTAAATCAAGGGGCATTGGGACAAAATCTCCGACCCCACCAGCCCTCAACTGAAATCAATGTGCACTGGAAGAACGGCAACTGGAAACCATAACATTGACCATTCTCTCCTATGTCAATTAATTTATAATCATCTCTGTGTCTTACTGGGAAAAATATTTATTCCTACAGTTGATACAAACAGCACCATATTACCCAGAAGTCATGACTCTAAATTTTGTACATTTTTCATAAAGGCCCCTTTTTAACAACTAAGCAACAGGGCAGGCAAAAATGATGTTTGTGAGGATGGTAAGTATTTGCATGCTAAATTTTTTTCAGTGGGACAACTAAAACTCTGGTTAGAACCTCCAGTATCCAGGCACTGAAGTGAAAGACACACAGACATCTTCCAAACAACCCCACAGGCACTTGAAACTTCCTATGTTCTTCTCTGTCTGGCCTGAAAGCCAAATGGCGGTGGCCTTCCACCCAGCCTCTGCTCCCATCTAGAAATCATGAGGAGAAACACCCAACCCTTGCCTCTGGGCCTTGAACCTTATCTGTGTTATGAAAATGGCTAAACCACACATGACAACATGGATTCAGCATAAAAAGGACCTGTAATAGTCACTTCCCAATCCAAACCACAAGCGTAGGAGGAAAAATAAGAGGAAAAGGATGTTATAGGACCATCCCTGGATATCTTTGGTATCTTTTGCATCCTATCCTTGTGTTTCATTATTGGCAAACATAGGTATCTGCTTTCTGAGTCAGTACACTTAATGACTAGATTTTTATGCCAGACGTGGGTGGCTGTACCACTGCTGCCACTGGCCATCACATTTTCAGACAGAGAGAAGGCTGGTAGGAAGAGGACAGCATGTTCTGGGTTTTAGAATAGGCAGAAATAGGTAAGCTCAGAACAAAGTACTTGATCTCTTATTTCCACAATGGAAAGTTGGGAACTTAAGCCTTTTATTTCAAACTGTACTTTAACGAACAACTACAGGTCAGAAGCCCAAGCTCCAGAGAGCAGAGACAACTCATAGTTAAGTGGCTGGCAGGTAAAGGAAGTTGGTTGCATTGCCCATTGAACTTCAGAGCATTTAACTTTGTTGACTGTACTGGGGGAGCACTGATGCCTTGTGTAGGTGTTCTGAAACACTGCTGGAGCCAATCGCCTATTTTATAACCTTGCAATGCCTGCACCAGACCTCCCCCAAAGTAGGCAATTCATCTCAAGTGCCCGTGCTGTTACATTTGATCTTGGTTCTGGGTACCTGTAGTATTTCACATGTGTTGCAAGCATAGGGGGATAGTGGTACCTCTATGATGTGCAGTATGGCATAGAAAAGGATGAAAAGGATGTACCTGCTACAGAACTGCATTGTTTAGTAGTTCTTCTCAAGCAAGAGAAAAAACATGGTTTCTTTTGATTATGCCTTAATAGTGGCTAAGAATCTCAGAAACAATGTGGTGATACAGACAGCAAGTAGCTCAGAAGCAGAAATGTTGAGTGCAAAGGAAATCATGGATCATATATTGGTGTGGGTTGGAAGGGGCCTTAAAGATCATCTACTTCCAACCCCCCTGCCATGGGCAGGGACACCTTCCAATAGAGCAGGTTACTCAAAGCCCTGTCCAACCTGACCTTCAATACTGCCAGGGATGAGGCAGCCATGAATTCTCTGAGCAACCTGTGCCAGGGTCTCACCACGCTCAGAGTAATGATTTTTTTTCCTAGTATCTAACCTAAATCTCCCTTCTTCTAGCTTAAAACCATTCCCCCTTGTCATATCACTACCTGCCCTTGTATAAAGTCCCTTTTCAAATTTCTTGTAGGCTCCCTTAAGGTTTTGAAAGGCTGTTCTAGGTTGTCTTGAGCCTTCTCTTCTCCAGGCTAAACAAGCCCAACTCTCTCAGCCTGTTCGGCTGTGTAAAGAATTTTCAGCTAATAGTTTATTATACAACATTATCCTGTTACTCTGCTTTTGAAAATTTATGACTGAGATTTTGGTCATTATTCCAGTTCCTCCTGTGAACCTATTTATAAATGGTTTGACTCTCTGGCCATGATAAGCCACAAAAATGGCAATGGCCATCAGGTCGTAACAGAAACAAACACCTTGGTGACTTTTAAATGAAGCCATCTCTCTGACAGCACTGTGTGTCTCTGATTTATCACACAGTATTCCAGCCCTATGCTAAATATTGTATTTTTAAAGCAAATAATTGAGGGAGATACTCTGACAAGACTGAGACTCCCGCTGCCTCTTAACAAGTACATAAACGCAAGTATTTCTTTTGATGCCTGCTGGAAGCTTCTGGTCTTTTCCAGGTTATTTCAGCTTTCAGGCACTGTTTGCAAGGGTGGAGATTTCTGCCGGCAGCAGATACTGTAGGCAGGCTTTAGAATGAACACTTTCTAGGGCAGCCTCTGACCTCAGTACCTGCTAGCCTGCTCTACACTGCCTGAGCTTACTGACACACGCAACACAAGAGTGCTTTGGCCATTGCTGCCTCCCAAGATGCACTTCCTTATTTTCTGCCTGCCTCCGTTTTTGTATTTCCTTGCACCACTGTGTCCTGTTGCAACTCAGTATATCCCAGAAGGGTAAATAAATAAAAGCATGTTCATTCTTCACACATCTTTGGTTTGTCACTGCTAAAACAATGAAGGTGCTCAGCTTGACTCTAAAATTGTTACTATCATCGCTTCTGATACACCTCAGGATTAGATGCTATTATCTCAGCCATTGCATTGCTTTAGTCCTTGTTTCAGCCTTCAGTTCCTTTCATTTTGGCTAGAGGAATCTCATACATGTGGTAACTTTAAGCTCCAATTATCCTTTTCCCTATGTGTCTAAAATAGTAACACTCGTGTCCTCAGTCACATACACACGGAGAACAACACCTCCTTGGCACACAGGCTCAGGACAAAACATTTCCATATCCATCATTCAAGAATTTCCTTTCACTCCTTTTTATCTCCAGTCTAAAAAGAGCTTGCTATGAGAAATTAAATTGCGTTGGAGTTACTACTAGCGATAAAGGACTTAACTAAGAAGGGGGAAAACACAGCACAATCTTTTCCCGTTGTGCAGGAGAAAGGAAAATGGCAGAAAAATGTGGTTTGCTTATGTGTTTAGATTCCTGTATTCACGTGCTCACCCAAGTATGCCTTACTGAACAGTGCTCCCCTCTCCATAGTGCCCTCCTTTGCGCAGTTTATGTACCTGTGACCTACACAACCTTTTTGTGGTTTTGCATGCAGGAATATTTTTCCATAAATCGGTATAAGCACTGCTATTAAGATTTAATTGTGCTGCATGTTTGTCTGTCAGAAAATCACAGGAACTACCTTCTGGAAAAGGAAAGATAAAAACTTATCTGATCTAGATAATAAGAATAGAAGTAATTTTGGTTCAAGTGACAGCAGAGGACAATGCTCTTTCTTTTTCTTATCAGTAAGTCAAGGTAGCAGTTCACTGAGGTAGTTTTATTGTGCCTTTTTCTGGTACTGTTCTGCTATCTAATCCACACTGATGAGTATTTGCTATGGCTCTGAATTTCTTAATGCACACAGCTCTGCCCTGCTTTCTGTAATGATTCAGAAAGAAAAAACAGAAAAAGCTGAATAACAAATTGCTGGGGAAACAGATGCCAAATAGATGTACAAACTGCTAACTGGGTAGCAGTAATGCATAATGTTATTTGTAATTCCTTCTTCAGTGTCATGCTCTCCGAGCAACTACACAATGCCAGCCTCCCTATCAATAAAATGCATTTCACATACCTAACCATTAATGACTCAAGCTTCACTCTGGAGCAACACATTGTAGTGGATTAAGCATGGGACTAGAAGGCAGACGTCCTTGATCCCAGCTCATCCTCTGTTTTGCTGTATGGCCTTAAGCAAGTCACTAACCTGCAGATAATTATAATATTTGAACACACGAGAGATCTGTAAAATTTAATTAGTTAATGTTTGCAAAGCCCTCCAAAGATAAAAAGTGCTATATGAATTATAATCATACACTATTGTTTTGAGGCATTTTATTCCAAAGCACATTTGTGTAAACATGTTTAGCAATGCAAAATCCCAACAGTGGCAACGTTTGATAACCACTTGGAAATGACTGGCACTTCGTAGACTAAAATTTAAATTAATTAACAAATTTTGTCTATTTTGTGAAAAGATAATTATATGAGACTATTCAATACAGACACTGAACTGATGCTGGGAAACAAGATCTTTGACAGTTTGATTGTGACAGATAAAGGTAATGAAAGAGACATACATAAAGTTATCTATGGACCCATATGTGTTACAAATGCCTCTCTTGCTGCACCATATTGGTCCCAAAAATACTCTAAGTGTTAAGTTACTTTCTTTCTTTTTAGCGTCCAGACTTCTGTCACAGTTTCAGGGTTAATCTTCAGACCAATGAAACTCCTCTGGACTTTACAGAACCAGGATTCCTTGGTTCTTCCAGCTTATTACATACATAATTTAAATATTTCTCTTGGGAGAATGCTACTCCTAGCAATGGTGTGGTAAAGTACGTATTGAAGAGCAATGCCTAGGACTTCAAAGAGATTCAAGAGGAAAAAAACCAGACATCCTAACGGCAATGTGTCCTTGTTTTAGATCTACTCAACATTCATGGCTATTTACTGTTACAGGGGAGACAGGAAAATATAATTTTGTGTAGACCGAGCTAAAAGCACTTCTATTTTCAAATTGGCTTTCTTCAGGAAACAATTTAACAATACCTCTATCTCCTAATACACTGTCATTTAAGCAATACCGTCCTTTCGAAGCAGGCAGTGATGTCAATTTCTTTGTAGAAGCTGCTTTTGATTTACAGTCGCTGCCTACCTGGCCCTTGTTCCTAATGATCGCTGGCTGATGGGAAATCTGTTATCCTGGCAAAAAGCTCTGGGATTTATACCACTGAATTTCCAAACCAAAAATCCTAGAATGTGTGTATGCACAGAATGGCATCCTTGGATTTTACTGCCCAGCTGCCAGGCTATTAAAACTTTTTTATAACAGGCTCATCTGGATTACTAAGACCAAAGGCTCAGAGTTAGTGCTAAAGAGCAATTCCCAAAGGTACATAGGGCTTTCAAGCTCTTGCAGTAGAAGTCCTTCGTACAGCTTTAGGCACATTCTTTTGTATGTACATTCACAGAATTCTGAGATTTCAAGTTTTGCTTGAAGAAAGTTTATGAAGTGCTATATAAATAAACTGTAGAAGAAGTCAGTACTTCTTCAGAAAGTTACCTGAACTGCATGTAGGTAGGAGAAATCACACCTACAGTAGCTGCCAGACCCAAAGTGTAAATGTCCTTTT
>JAVHNF010060076.1:0-14254 GCA_034783455.1 Micropsitta finschii | reverse complement strand
AGCATTAAAATGTGCCCTTCCTCCCTCCCAGCCTTCAGCATTTTGGAAGAATACAGTGTTCTCAAGCTGTGCAGTAAAGCCTTCTGGTGGCATTTCTGTCTTGTGTTACCCTGAGTTTGCCTAGTTTTGAATTCCAACCACTGGCTTGTGTTGTAGCTTTGTCCTCCAGACTGGTGATTGTTACTGAACCCTAGTTCCCTATGCAAGGACTAAAACTGATAACAGTCTCCACTGGGTGTTTCTCATAGACAAAGCTTCTAGAGTATTTTACAGTAAGGTATTTTCCAACAGTTTCGTTGCTGTTGTTGCTGCTCTTGTCTCAGGTTCTTAACTGAATTTCAGATACTTTCTATATGCAGTATTGGTCACATACCTTCTGAGGGTAATAGGGCCGCCTAACAAAATATTCATTCAATATTGATCTGGGGAATCCATTCACTGTCATGCTTGTGGTGTTATATTAGAATAACCATATTGAAATGATTACTTGCTCTGATTTTTCTCTGATGTTTACTTTGATGCCAAGAATTCACCTTTGCTAGAATCTAATCCTCCTGTTGCTTGATGGTACCCTGTCCTTAGTTGAATATTGGGACTCAGTATTAAATGATTTGAAGTAGCATAACTGTTTAAGTTGTTGAGTGAAAGAAGTCTTAAAGCTCAGTGGTGTTGAAAACAAGCAAGTAATGTCTGGATTTCATACCTGGTTAAGATGGAGCAGTGTTATGCTGACTGGCTGGCTGCTGTTGCTGTGACTGTCAGCAAGTTCTTTCTACTGTAGGCAATAGAGTGATGGATGCCTGCTTGAACTTCCATCAAGCTGTATGGTGACTACATAATTTAGAAATCTGTATGTAGCATAAATATATAAAGATGATGTCTGCATGTTGCATTGTCAGAAATCTGTCTTCTTCAGGATGAGTGGTCTTGTTCTTTCTAGTTCTTCAGTCATGCACACCCGAGCAGACCCTGCCGGCTATCACCATGTTGCTGCTTGCTGTAATTGGCCTGGCTTTTTCACTGGTAGAGAAGAGGCCATCTGTGTTCTGGTTTCCTCTTTGGAAAGCATGATACGAGAGTCTTGAGCAATGTACCAGATATATTGTGGTAGATGACATGAGATGAGGTTAGGAAATACATGTTAGTAAAGTCAGAGGTCAGCACCTACGTTCAGCTCTTATGTGCGGGCAGAAAGTTGGTGCTGGGTTTCTTGGGGTGCTGTTCTGGCAGAAATGCTCACTGAGGGGACTTCCTCTATGGTACCAGACTGTGTGGCTGAAACTAATTGCTGGGAGGAAAAAAGGAAGTCTGTACAAGACTGTCTCCCTTAAACTGGCTGGCTAACTTGAGAGGAAAATGGTCACTGTTCTTTTTGTCTGTGCTCCAGATTCATCTTCCCCATCAGCAGCAGTCTCCGGTAGGTCCTACTGTATGTTAAGGTGTTTGAGCTTTTATAAATAAAGAATGCTTTACAGTTGCATGGCTGCAATTGCGAAGGTCCTTCAGACATACCTACTGGTCAGTGATAAGTACAGGAAATGGAGAAGGGGCTTTGAGCTCACTGCTCTTTCCTTCTGTATGACCAAGTTCTTGGAGTAAGCTCTCCTTAATGAATGACAAATAAAACATAACAGGGGAAAAAACTCATTCTCTGAGGGATCATACAGCTTGCCCAGAGATGTGCTGTGGTTTGTCTTGCTGTCTGTGGCTTGCTCAGCCTTCCTTTTGATGAGTAGCCACTAAAAACGATCCAGCTTGCATAACAATGTCTTCTGTAAGCTCCCTATTCAGAGTTTCCTTAAAGAACAGTTTTCTACTCTGAGGCTTTTCATGAGGCAGAACTATGTCATATGTTTCTGTGCAGAACTATATGTTTCTGTGCAGTGATTCATGACTTGCAGTGGAAGTGGCTGCTAAATGCTTCCAACTCTACTGATCTTAATTTGAAATGATTGCTCTCTGTGGCCTTATGCAAGTTCCTGTGCAGTTGTTTAGTGGCAAAAAGCAACTTCACTGGTATTTCTCTCCCCTTTTTTAATATATATTTGGCATGCAAGTGTATAATTAGAACACTTTGTTCTTGAACAAAAATTGAACTGATATTCTGGGTATGAAGTTTTATAGACTGTTAAAAACAAAGGGGATAATTCATTATCCTTCTCTGTTTACTTCCTGTTGATAAGCTAGTAAGCTATTGAACTTAAGCAATGTAAGCAAGCTTGTCCTGGTGATCTGAATGTACCAAATTCAGTTGAGAGAAAAATCACCTGCAAAGGCATAGAGTTACGAAGTCAAGAGGCTTTTAATTTGGCAGGAAGGAGGAGGTTGACTTCTGTGATGTTAATGTTAGATTTCTGGCCTGCATCAAGGATGAAAGGAGGGAAAAGTAATCAGAATGAATGATCTTTGGAAACTCATGAAGTCACTGAAATCCAGTGAGGGAAGCGTTGTAAGTGAAGTGGGTTATTTGGGATCTTGTTAGTTGAACCGGAAAGTAGTCACAATAGTACCAGTTTTACCTTTTTGCCTAAAATGGAAGATAAAAAGTGCATTCAAACCTTTCTGCAGCAAGGATGTGGTTCACTGGAGTGAAGTTAGCAGTCTTTTGTCTGAGTAGATGATGCATGTTTAGGAAATCACTATGGTGTGCAAGGTTAGGAGATGTTGGTGGCAGTGTTTGCACTGGTCAGCTATAGGCAGTTTCCTTACAGCTGAGTGGGTAAATCCTGTCCTCTTGTCTGTACCTCTTGTGAAATGAGGTCAGTTGGAGGAAATGAAAAACAGTGTGGATCTTGGTGTCAGAACCATCTTCCTCCTTGCACCTATGCACTATTCCTTCTGCCATAGTTCGTGGCTGCTTTGAACTGTCTCTGCTGATTTAAGAAGTGATCAAACCCTGTTGCTACCTCAGGCTGCTTGTGCAGCTTTATGAGAGTGTTTATGTGGGAGGATAAATAAATGTGCAGCCCTACAGTGAACCAGGCCAGGGAAATTACCTGGGTTAAAACTAACCTGGGGAAATAAGGAAGTTTGAATTTGGACGCTTACCCAGTTCAGCTTGCTTTGTGGCTGTAAGAATGCTTGTGTAAGAATGCTTAACTGGGAGGAAAGGATGGCCTCGGAATAGAAGGAAGAGTGAAAAGATAATAGATCCTGTGCAGTTCAGTTCTATGGGGTAGGCTAAGTAACTGAAACAGTAGCACTGTATGTTAATAGTGGATTGATTCTTTAATAACTTGACTATTCTGTAACTTCATTCTCATCCTCCAGAAAATAACTTAATAAAATGTACACATTTTATTTTAAACACCTGACTTTGTTCTTTTTTCTCTTTCTCTCTTATTTCTTCTTTTTTAGACAATGGGCACTGCATATTAAGCAGGGGCAGAAGACCGAAGCCCATCTGGGGACAGAATGAGTTTAAAAGATGCTGACAGTGCAGTTTGCCAGGCAAAGACAGCCTACAATCTTCATATTTACCCCCAACTCTCAACAGAAAGTGCTCCCTGCTGCAAAGTGACAGCAACCAAGGACAGCACATCTTCAGATGTCATCAAGGATGTGATTAATATCTTAAACTTGGATGTCTCAAAACATTATGTGCTTGTGGAGGTGAAAGAATCAGGTGGTGAAGAATGGGTACTTGATATAAATGATTCTCCAGTTCATAGGGTTTTACTTTGGCCTCGTCGCGCTCAGGATGAACATCCACAAAAGGATGGGTACTACTTTCTTTTGCAAGAGAGGAACACTGATGGGACCATCAAATATGTCCAGATGCAGTTGCTTTCCAAGGAGGCAGATGCTCGGCGTTTGGTTGAAAGGGGGTTTCTTCCATGGCATCAGGAGGACTTTGATGACTTGTGCAATCTTCCCAACCTAACAGAGACAACCCTCCTAGAGGATCTCAAGTGCCGCTTTCTAAAACACAAAATTTACACTTACGCAGGAAGTATCCTGATTGCAATTAACCCCTTCAAGTTCCTGCCCATTTATAATCCTAAATATGTCAAGATGTATGAGAATCATCAACTTGGGAAGTTGGAGCCTCATATTTTTGCCATTGCTGATGTGGCTTATCACACAATGCTTAAAAAGCATGTTAATCAGTGCATAGTTATATCGGGTGAAAGTGGGTCTGGTAAAACTCAAAGCACAAACTTCTTAATTCACTGCCTCACTGCACTGAGCCAGAAAGGGTACGCATGTGGTGTGGAGAGAACTATTCTAGGAGCTGGGCCAGTTCTGGAGGTAAACTTCTGCTAAAACTGCCTTCTGCAAAGATTGTTTCTTGAAAACTTCAAATAGCTGCTGTTGAATACTGTGCTTGATGGTCACCTAAGGTTTAGACTTTAGATATCACTGGGCTGCACTGGTGTTTGGCTGTGTTGCTTGACTGCTTCTAATTGATTTTCCTTAATTCATCCTTCCGTTCCGTTGACTTCCTGTGGCTTTTAATTTATATTTGACTTAACTTTCCACTACTAAGAACTGATATTCTGGGACAGAGGTTACCTGTGTTTTCCATCTTAAAGTTTTGATGGTATTTGAATCAAATCATAAGTAAATGTTTTCATAAAAAGAACGTTTCCACTTAAACATGAACTGCTCAGTGTAGCCATGCCTTTATGTGCAAGCATGTCCTGCAGCATTTTTATGAACTCATTTTTTGAGGGAGTTATTTCCTTTCTACAACTGTTTGTTTTCAAGAGAGCAACACTGTTAGTTGGGAAGAAAATGTGAGTTGGTTTTGGCTTGTAATTACTACAGCATTTCCAACAGAAAGCAAAACTGAACATGTGAGAAGGAGGGGGTTACAGCTGATCTTGCATTAGTTTACAAACTTAGACTGATTTTTTTAGACTTCAGCCTTTCCCGTTTGTGCTCTCCCCTGAAAGGAAAAACTCCGAATGCTTGGATGGATGTAATGGTCACCCGTAATAAAATCTTCAACAGCAAGGAGCTTGAATGCAGCTGTTGTCACATTTTAGACTATTTAAATGTATAAGTTACAACATTTTCATTAAAAAAACCCTTTTTCTAAGATTTTAGATAAAATGTGAAAAAGCAATGAAGTTAAACTTTAAAATGCATTACACTTATAAATGATTTGAAAGCTTGTCTGTAAAGAATGAGGAATACATGCAAGTTCTTTTTTTGCCTTGCTTTCTGCTGCTTGAAAGAAGAAGTAAAATTGTTTGAGGTTTGGTTGCTGGAGTTCAAGTTAGCAGTTCTACACAGAAAACAGGAAGGGGTCACTGTGGAAAGCACTGATCAGCTGATCTTTCTGCCTTTGATAAAATTAACTGTTTCACGTCCTAGTCTCCGGATGTGATACAGCTGTGTCAAACCAGGAAGAGATAGAAAATCTTGTGTTGCAGTTTGTCCATTGAATGAGAAATGCACATATCCCCAGATTGAAAGTCATGGCTGGGTGTATGAAAACAGACTGAGAAAGCTGGGGATGCCAGAGAGGGACTCTTCCATCAGGGACTGTAGCGACATAACAAGGGGTAATGGGTTTAAACTGAAACAGGGAAGGTTTGGGTTAGATATAAGGAAGAAGTTCTTCGCTCTGAGGGTGCTGAGGTGCTGGAACAGGTTGCCAAAAGAAGTGGTAAATGCTCCATCCCTGACAATGTTCAAGGCCAGGTTGGGCAGAGCCTTGGGTGTCATGGTCTAGAGTGAGATGTCCCTGCCCATGGCAGGGCAGTTGAAACTGGATGAGCTTACGGTCCTTTCCAACCCAAACAATTCTATGATTCTATATTGTGTATGTTTAGGAATGTTTATGAAGAGATACTGGTGATTTTTCTACAGTAGGATTGGTTGTCATAGGTACTGCAACTTCTTCAGACTTCCCCTCAGCATTCAGTAATGTGTTTCATAAGGAAATAGTCTTGCTAGCTGGAAGTATGATGATTGAAAGCTTAGCTCTCAAACTTGACAGATGGTTTCTAACATGGCTGTTAGAGTACATGCTGTTGAAAATGTGAGGCTGTCCTGAAATTTGGTGGTGGGAAGAGACTTCTCAGTTCACGTAACTAGTGCACATCGAAAAGTGATGGAGCATAGAGGAGTGAAATCAAGAGATCCTACGTGGGATACAGCAGAGTAATTCAGCTGACAGGGAAGCTTCTATGTTTCCCAGCATTGATGCTTCTGTGCAATTCCAGTCACTAAGTAGAATTTTCAAAGCCAAACCCAAGTCACATCTTGATCCTGGGGAGGGATGCACAGGAAGCTTACTCTGCTTTGTGGAAGTCAAACTGATGACAAGCTCTTCTGTTAGATTTTTGTCACTTCTAAATCCAACTGCCGTGACTCATTTGGGTTTTTACTTAAGGAGACTAAAGTGGTACAAGGGAATTTTTTTTAAATGGATGTTTCAGGGGTATTTTTGCATGGAGGGTTTTGTAGTCCCTGAAGTGATGGGGAATAGTATGTGTCATTCCAAAGTTTTGAGAGATGAAAATTTACTTTTGACTGAAGTCTGTTCCCCTGACTTCTAGATCATAAAAGCCAGTTGCAGTTTGTCTCAGAACTTCCCCTTTTTAGTGACCTCTTATTTTCCTTAGACCTAAGTAAAGTATGTCTACTTATAGGCTGACCTTTTGTAAAGGATCAGGTAGCTAAAGCAAACACTTCCAGCACAGAAAGGTGAGCGCTATTAGCGTATTATAGAGGTGGATTTAGGATTTTATCTGCACATAGTGAACTTAGAAATGTATTTCTTAAGGAATCCTGTGTCTGAGTTGGCCAGCTAATCTGTATTCAAATCTGTAAGTAACGTGAAGAGAAGCTATTGTTAATAGTTTAGCTGGTTGTTCCATGGACAGCAATGCTTCAGCACAGCCTACAGATGTGATCTGTTCTGGTTTTCAGCTGCTCATGTGACGTACAGTTGCCTTGGCTCTATAAAAATTGCTCTCAGACTTTGTTTGTAATTGCTTCTCCAGGTTGACATAAATCATCTCAAATGAAGAGCAGTTGCTTTAAAACTGGCAGGAAGATAAAGATAGGCTCTGTTTTCAGATACTCCTGACTTTTTCATCCTCTTCTAAATTTAGTGCTTAAAGTCTAGTTCTCTGACTTGGAGTTTTGCCTTCTGGTATTAACCGTTAAGTTCAGTTTGCTCACAGTTGAAGTCCTAAGAAGGAATTTACATTTGGGAACTAATATTTGGGTAAAATTTGGAATAATGAATCAAACCTTTGTTTTTTGAAGTCTCAAATGAGAGAATTGAACCTTTCCATACTTACTTCAGAAGTTTCCAATAAATTTGTATTTTCCTTTCATCAAGGAAAATGGCTTAAAATGCATGTTTCAAGTGTAAAATGCAGAGTGTGCAGTCTAAGACTGAACTTACTTTGGAGGTTTAAATTAACTGATTAGATTCTTCAAGCCAATTACTTTAGTAAATGGCTGAAAATGGAGCAAGGGAGTGGGAGCATGTGGCAAGGGACATACAAGAGGGAATTGGAGCTTCCTCTTCTGGCAGCAAAGCTCCTATTGGCTTCTGTCTGTTGTTAACTGTAACCCTTAGTATCCTGGGTTTATGACAGAAGTTACTTTCTTAGTGTGCTGGAAGTTCATTTCCCTCTGCAATGGAAACTGAGGAGAGGAGGGATAGGTGGAAATACCAGCATTGTCATAACGTTCACATGTAGTATTTTAATAGGCATTCCTTTTTTCTCTTTGGGTATGTTCTTAGTGATTTCCTAATGGCACTGAACCATTCTTTGGAAAGAATTAAGACCCAAATAAAATGGAAAGTCCAATGGGAAGCATTCATTAAGTGTTCTTCTAAAGAAGGCAGTTGTAAATCTGAATATTGTCAGCATAATCTGGTGGGGACGAGATTTTTCTAGCATTCAGCATAATAAAAAGCTTGTTAAATTGTAGAAAGTAAACCTTAATGCTTTACCTTCCTATGGAAAACAGAGTAAAGTAATCTGCTGCCAGCTCTGTTTTCTTTATTACAGTCCCATTGTGCTTGTGGTTTTGGTATAAGATAGACTTAAGTCGAGTGATGCTTCAACTCTGGTTTTATTTGGATTTACCATAAAAGTCTGCATATATATATTTAGTGGGTGTAGTCTGTTCTATTTAAGGGAAAGTAGTTGTTTTGAGGCTATTATCTGCCTGTGTTTGTTTTAAGAATCATAGTCAGAGGAGGAATGGAACTTCCTTTTTCCAGTTGGTTGGATGTTACTAAGCTTTTTTGGTAGAAATTTGTTGTGTACTTCTCCCTGCTGCACACATCTCTTGGGGGGGGTGTGGGGTGTGTGTAAAAATCACCTTGTCCTTCATGCAGTTGTATCATGTGGACTGCTCAGACTTCCCCAGGACATCATACAACATGCAGAGTTGCAAAATTACCCTGAACACTGCAACTTCTGTGTGGATGAGCAGATATTTTGCAGCACGTTTAAGACCACTACTAAACTGAGTTCAACTCTGAAGCAGTCATTTCCTCTTCTGTAGTGTGCAATTTGAGTCTTGGATGTCATTTGGCATGTCGAAAGACTGGGCTGTGCAGTGGCTTTTCTGCCATGGATTTAGGGTGGTTTGCATAGGAACTGATGGCTTTCAGATTTTGGCAGTTCTTGTGAATGAATGGAGTGAGATTTTTAGTTGGGTTCCTGAGCTCCATGATAGGAGCATGTGTGTGGTTTAGGGTTTTCTTTTTACAAAAAAAAGGAGAATTTGGCATTTTCCTGAATACTTTCAAAGCTGTCAGTGTTGTAGGATTTCCAAGTAGCAGACTTCAGTTTATGCCTCTTGCATTCCAAGGTAAGAGGGATGTGTTGGATGACTTCCTGACTCCCAGAATAGGCTATCCCAACTCTTATTCCTGCTGGTCTTGGGCTGCTATTTTTGACTCACTGGTGTTCTGAAATGGAGAGATTTAGATGTAGCTTCTCATTCTTACCTATCTCCTTGTGGACTCACATGTGAAAATAGTAAATGGGTTTGGTTATAGAAATTATTCTTTCTCTTTATCTGAAATTCTCTTGTCCCCTCACATCTTCTGAATTTATTCTGTAAAGGCATATGTGGCTCTGTAAAGGCAAACCAGGGAGATACTCCATTTGATTCTGAGCTATGTATACAAAGTACCTGGCTAGAATTAGCTGTGAAGGATGTTTCCATGCAGAGCCATAGCTAGGTAATATGGGAGCTTCATTCTTACCTGTAATCCTTTTATTCTTGTAGGATAAAGCTACAGTAGGGTGAAGATATTTAACCACTATCAAACCAAACCATTTGACATGTTAAATTTTGGCACTTTTCTGATTTTAGACAGGAATATCACTTCTTATACAGTTAACTTTTCAAAGTATATTGAAGTGTGGTAGCAGTGATTAGAGTTTAAAGTTAAATGTTACCCCCAGAAAAAATTCCCCACCCAAAATGTTAAGCAACTTGGAATGTTCTTTAAAGAGTTGTAGATGTCAAAGGCTCTTATGAGAAAACCATTCAGTACATGAAAACTTTCCTAAAACTGCTAATATTAGATCAGCTTTTAAGAATTTGTTGTATGCTTTGACTAAATACCAGACACATGAGATCATAAGAGCCTTTAGTTTTAAACTGTATTCATTACTTACATGAGTAATCAGTAAGAAAAGTTTTTCAGGAAGCCTGGGCTTGGGATTTCTTAACTCTATAATGCCAAATGTTTATTATTAAAACCGAATGTGGCAAATTTAGCTGTCCTGTTGCTGTGTCTGGAAAACTGAGAGTTAACTGGTGCCTTTCAGTTCAAACAGCTTTCTAACAAGAAGGTTTTTCTGGAATCACTTTGCAAGGGCACTGTTCTGCAGCCTGGCAAAGTTCACTACAACAGATTTCTTGCCACACTACCTGAGAAGGTGGATGGTGTTCTCCAGAGAGCCACAGCTGGGAGGAACTGGGCTTTGATTTGCAAAAGCAGAATATTTGCTGTGCTGATGTTACTGGACTTCCACTTTTGGTTTTGTGATGGTTGGTAACTGTAAGGAATTGACCTGGATTTTATGCATACATTAATATGCATGTGTATGCAAAATAGGCTCTAAAAACCACATCTGGCTGATAACTTGCTGGATAGTAGCTATAAAAAGATATCAATGACTCTGGTTGATGCTTTGAAAATGCAATTGGGGATCATGTCACATGTAGCACAGTTTCTAGAAAGTAGAAGGTTGAACTGAGCCTCAGTCATTTATAAGCAGTGCTGGGCACAAATCGTCTCTTTAGAAACCCACTGACTTACCTGAAGTTACAGCAGAAAACCACCCTGTGGGTTTTCACCCTGCACAGGAAGAGCTCCTTTAGCTCTTTCCTCTAGGTCAGAAATAGCAGTTGTCTGAAGAATTCTGGCCGTGCTCCCAGTTCGTAAGAAGTTTCTCAGGTTCTCTGAACACTGGGCAGCCCCCAGTAGAAATCTCCTTGTAACAGAGCTCTGAGAACCTGTTTTAGCAATAGTGATCCAGGATCACAGTGCAGCCCTTAAGGTAGTCTGAAAAAAAAACCCACAAACCAAAATGCCCCCCCAAAAAAGGGGAGGGTTTCATTAAACAGACATTTGACTGTCATGAAAACAGTTCTCCCCGGAATATACATCAAAACGGGGTAGTTCTGTGTGTAAGAGTTCAGTTCAATGTTGTGTACAGTATTCATGTCTGTCATTCTCCGGATGTGTGTGTGGAGGAAGAGGGTGGCATTTTTGTGAAATCATTCCATGAATGTTCTATATTGGGGGCGGCGGATTTCCTAATGGAGGCCTTCAATGCTTGGAGCTTGAAGAGGAAATATCTGCGGCAGAATTTGCTGGGGATAGTCTGCACAGAGCAGTGTAGTTTTCCAGACAGTTGTATTTTACACAGGCTTTCTTCTCCATATGCTGGATTGCTTCCTGCATGTTAGAAGGATCACAAGTTTCGCTGAAGCTAAGAATACATAGTTAAGAGTTGATAAAGTTAAAGACATTCCTAATAACTAATTCTACTGGACTATTGGATTTAATAAGTTACCCTTACAGTTCTTAAGTGTGGCTCATGCAAAGAATATTGTGTCTTGTATACTAGCAACTATCAGAGGGCTCATGATGCAGGCAGAAGTATTAAAGATGCACAATTAGGATCTGCGCCATCCCTAGTTTTTCCCCTTTTCTAATGCCTCATAATGAAACTCCATTTTTCAGTGGCCCACAGTGGAGTTAACTGGGCAGTGAGTGACGTGGTTCTGTAAACCAAAGGCTTTCTGTTTGTCTTCTTCCTGTTTCTTTGAATATACAACTTTGAAAATTCATTGGACTTTAGAAATGAGATCTTCGTGTTCCCTTCTCACTTTAAGAAAAACTGTGTTCATTGTGAGTTTTTTGAGTGGGAGCATTACATTGGGGAATAGGATGTAGTTTGTGGACTGGGAGAGGCAATTTTGTGGTAATTGTGCTGTCATCTTCCTACTGAATAGCCTCTCTAAGGTCATAATTGTTAGTATTGAGGGTGATTTACACACTCCAGCTGTGATTACCTTTCCTGTACTCTGAGACATAGCTGAATGTATTATTCCCTTCCCTCAGTCCATCAAATATTATTGCATGGGGCAAATAATAAATGTATATAGAGCTGTAAGGAATAGTGGAGGCTTCTTAAGCTGCCTTTTTGGTATTTGTATGCTACCATTGCCTTAATATTTCACGTTTATTCTGCAAGCTAACAGGAGGCTGAACAATGAACAGAAAAGCTGTGTGTTAGCATGTTTTGCTTAACTGAAAATTAAGTCTTTTTGCTTTATTGCAGGCATTTGGAAATGCAAAAACAGCACATAACAATAACTCCAGTCGTTTTGGGAAGTTTATTCAAGTCAACTATTTAGAGAATGGTATTGTGCGAGGGTAAGTACAGTCTGAAGTGGTGCTGGGGTCAATCTCTGTGCATTTAGGAATTGGTAAAGACTGTTGTATGTAAAATGCTGCCTTGCTGAGGTGGTTCTCTTGTGAGAATAGCTTGCTGCTGTAGAGTTTTCAAGGCTCTAACTGAGAGTTGTGGAATAGTCAGGTGATGGATAATGTTCTTACCTTGCTGTATGACTGTATCAGGATAAGAAGTTGCTGCTGCATCTTTACCTTCATGCTAAAGGAAGGCTTTATTCACAACATCCACTGTCATTTCCATTTTGCAATTAAAACCAGAAGATCTGAATTTTTAAGAGGAACTGGGAGAAGTGAAATAGATTTGGGGAAGCCATTGTAAAGAACAATCTCAACACCAGTTATAAAGGAGACTATATAATTATGGTTTTATTTGACTTAGTTGAAATGCGTGCTTCTCTCTGAAGGTCAAACATGAAATATCCTATACTTATATTTTTAAATATATGATAGTCACATTTGAGTCTTAAAATTCTATTAATGTTTTTTGCCCCACTGTCAAGATGTCCCTGGGCTAGTTCAGGTGCAGGGCCATAATACCAAATACTGTTACGGAATTGTGCCTGAAGTGGAAGCTTGCTGCACTCTGGAGTACCACTAGCTATCACTGACTTGTGTGCTCTGGTGTGTCTTTCCTTTGGGTCATCTTGGTGTTTGCAGTTTACCAAATGGCAATAGCAGAAATGACTGGCAACCCTGTACCGCATTTGCTTTGAACTAGGTACGATTTGGATACATTTGTTTTGTCTAAAGCATGAGAAAAAGCTGCTTCAACTTTGCCTCATTCGTTGTATCCCATGTTACAGAGTTTAGATTATCATTTAGGAGATTACTTTGTCAAAACTGTAGGATTTCTGGCTGGCTTCCATTTTAAGCTGATGTATATACTGTCATAAAACATCTAACATTTGTTAGATGGAGAATCAGTTGTCAGATAGCTGTTAATCTCAGAGTAGATAATATATTGTTAGCACTCTACATACTTGTTTCTGCAACCAGTTTTTCATCAGAGTATTCCTAGCTTTGTCTGCCTTTCCCCAGTTATGACTACTGAACCCAAGCACTCGAGATGGGTATTTCTCTTTGTTCCAGTTATAGTGTTCTGCATATTGAAATTCTTGGTTTAGATTGAAGACGGTGACTAAGCTATTCTCTTGTATGCTTTAGGGCAGATTGCATTATTTGAACTCTCTTGGTAGTTGCTGTGTGATGTTTTGGGAGGTCTTCTTATTTGCCCTAATGCTGCTTTTTCATGTTTTGTGGCTCTTTAGGGCTGTTGTTGAAAAATACCTGCTTGAAAAATCTCGCCTGGTTTCTCAAGAAAAAGATGAAAGGTAAGAGGTCAAGAAAATGTGCTACCACAGTTACAATCCATGCAAGAGTTTAAGATCATCTAAAGTACATAAATTAAAGAAAAATTATTCTGGGTTTATGAAAGAGATTTACTGTCTTTGTAGGAACTACCATGTGTTTTATTATTTGCTACTTGGAGTCAATGAGGAAGAGCGTAAAGAATTTCACCTCAAGCAACCTGAAGATTATTTCTACCTCAATCAGGTAATCTGTGGCAGGGATTTACTCCTGCATTGGTAACTGCTGTCTGTCTGTTGTGTTAAAGGTGAAAGACAGCAGAATATATTATACTTGTTTTCTTTGTGACGTTTGGGCTTCATTCTTTGCCTTTAATTATGGATCTGTCTTCCCAGCATAACTTGAAAATTGAAGATGGGGAAGATCTCCGACATGACTTTGAAAGATTAAAACAAGCCATGGAGATGGTTGGTTTCCTTTCAGCAACAAAAAAACAGTAAGTAGAATCATTTAAGCTTTTGTTAATGCTGGCTAGTTAATGTCCATGAATTGCAATAAGCCACATATGTGTTGGGGTCACATTTAGTCCAGTGGGAAGCAAGGTGAGCTGAGCTGGAACTACATGATCTTAAGGTTCTTTCCAACACAAACTGTTCTATAAGTATTTGAGGACTTGCAGACAAATTCTTGAAAGCAGAATTAAGCTGCTAACCTGTTGTAATGAACTTGTAAGAAAAATCTCTTATAAAATTCACTTTTTCTTCCTTAGGATTTTTGCAATACTTTCAGCTATTCTTTATTTGGGCAACGTTACCTACAAGAAGAAAGCTACAGGTCGTGATGAAGGGCTGGAAGTGGGACCTCCAGAAGTGTTGGACATTCTTTCCCAGCTTTTGAAAGTAGAGTATTTCTGTCTAGCTCTCATGTTTGATCCATCTTTGTATCATGCTCTGCCAGGGAGGAGGGGGAGCCGGGAAGAAGCAGAGACGGGATGCCTGGCCAAACTAGCCAAAGAGGTTA